>CM034703.1:323000084-323024233 GCA_020142125.1 Phrynosoma platyrhinos
TTTTTTTGCCTGGTTATTCCTGGGATAATGGCTTTTTCATTGTGACATTGTGTGAAAATCTTTCACCCTATTGTGTGATTTTCACAGGATAAAGGGTCTTTAACCATCACCACCCCCGATTTTCCCCGTGTGATAAAGTCCATAGTAATGGAGAATACAATTGCTTGTACAATTCTAACTTTTGTGCTTAGTTGTATATCTTTGCTCTTTTCTAGTTCTTTCATAGTTGCCCTCTCCATTCATAATCTTCTGATTTCTTGACTGCAGTCCCCGTTCTGATCTATGTTTGATCCAAAGTATAGGAACTCTTTTACTATTCTGTTTCCTCATTGTCCAGGTTGAATACTGAACTCTGTGGTCATTATTTTTGTAATTATAAGATTTATGATGTTTAATCTCACTTCCCTTTTTCTTTCCAAGAAACTCTGGTATCTGGACTTCTGCTGCAAGAAGGTAAATTCTGGAAACTGATGAATTCTTGACAAATTCTCAGAGGATGTGGGTTTGTTTTAAAGTTGCTGATATATTTAATCAAAGTTCCACTGTTCCATTTGGGCTGTGAAACCATCAATGTATTAACTTGTGAGAATGATAGTAAATTTATTAATCTATTTTACATTATTTGAGTGGTTTTAAACCTGATCCTATTACATACAACTACTAGTCTGAACTGGACTAAAGAGACTGATCTGATCTAGTGTCACCTGCTGCTATGCTACGATCATGGTGCAGATGTAGTTATCAGAAGGTAAATTCAGGCTTAATTTGCAAGTCCAATTAAGAACATATCTTTGAGAAAATCCTGTGGTAGGAGGGGAAACAAAGGGGAAAATGAGAGGGGTTCTTCCACTTAAGATCTAGCTTGACCCATGTACTCTGTGAAAAGGTGTTACTATTTTTTAAAACAAAATATTTCCTTCTTTCTCCCTTCCCACTCCAACAGAAAATGTAACCCTGGAGCCAGACACAGCTCATCCTCAACTCATTCTATCTGAAGATAATAAAAGTGTGAGAATGGGTGAATTTTATAAAAATTTACCCAAAAATCCTGAGAGATTTGACATGTGGCCTTTTGTTCTGGGAAGTGAGGGATTCACAGGAGGCCGGCATTTCTGGGAGGTGATTGTGGGAAGTGAAGAAGCCTGGGGTATAGGAGTTGCCAGAGACTCTGTGAGAAGAAAGGGTGATACAGAGTTCAGTCCTGAGGGGGGTTTCTGGGCTGTGGGGATGTGGGAAGGTACCTATACAGCCTACAACCCCCCCTTTTATACTCTCATGACCTTGCATGGAGAGCCCAAAAGGATACGAGTGCTCCTGAACTATGATGGCGGGTGGGTGACCTTCTTCGATGCTGATACAGGAGCCTCTCTATTTGCATATTCTGCAGCTTCATTCTCTGGAGAGACCCTTTTCCCTTTCTTTTACGTCTTTGGAAAAGCCCAACTCAGCTTGACCACCCCGACAGTTAACTCTATAGCCCCTGTTGATGTTAATTAATTGGTCAGATTAACTAATAGGAACAGGGGAAAGAAACATTAGTCTGAGGAGTTTATTACATGGAGGCAAACTGCTTAAATCGCGTGCAAAAATGGGATTTAAAATCTGAAAAAACCTCCGCAAAAGCAGATCGTTTTTCAGATGTGTTTGTGTAAAGGAGAAAGAACGCAACATTAACCTGAATGGAAAGTTGCCAAAGCCCCTTCTTTTTTACTTTTGGAAGTTCCCGAAAGTAAAAAGGAATGAGTTCTGGCAACTTTCCATTCGGATTAATGATACATTATTTCTCCTTGACACCAATGTCATGTGAAAAACAACCCACTTTTGCAGGTTGTTTTCAATTTAAATCCAGTTTGTGCACGGGATCCGTCCCATGTGATAAAGTCCTGAGATCCTTTTTGCAACTGTACAACAGGCTGCAAATAAAAAACAACAACAGATAGACTAAAACAGATGGTTCCTTTTCCTCTCTGTCTCTTTAGAATTCCTATTACAGTTCATTTCATTTCATTATTGGTCATATATAATATCTGTTCTCAGAAAAAAGGCAGAATTCTGAAACTGATGTCATAGTAGCCACTGGAGTTTGTATTTGCATGCAATTAAGGTGTCCATGTTTTCATTCATTAAAACAAGCATGGGGGTGTCTTCTGATGGGTGACAAATCTTCCCTTCAATGTTGGAGCTATATGTGGAGGATGGGATCCTCCTATCAGTTCTGTGGTAATCCCTAATCTTTCCAGAAGGTGTTGACAGGAAGGCTGGGGGTTGAATGACGCTTGTATGTATGTTGGTATTTGCCGTAATAAATGAATTGTAAATTTTAGACACTTATGTGGTTGAGGTACCTTGGGTTACCTTGGTCACATAGGCTCCAAACCTCAAATGAGCAGGATGACATCCTCCTAGTCTCCTTTCCTTGCAGCTGATCTTGTTTCACCTTGGTAACCAGAGAGAATGTGGTCTTACCACAACTATCTTCCCTGTCCCTAGCCAGAGGAGCAACCATGATCTTCTGATTTTATCCTGCATTCAAGACCAAACATAGTTGAGTCTCTTCCCATCACCATAATTCATCCCTTTAAACTGACCGTTAGATACTTAGAAAGCATCAAGAATTTTGGTTTCCCAGGTGTCTCTGAAGCCCATTGCAAAATCACATATTGCTCTTTTCCCCATGCTTTTGAAGTCATCCTGCTGGCCTCACGTCACATTTTTTCTAGGTCTAAACTGGAAGAGCAGGAGCTATCCTTGGAAAAAATGTGCTTGGCAGAGAAAAAAAAAAGTACTTGGCAGTGATAAGCTGCCACAGTGCATTTCTGGATCTTTCAAGGGATAAATCTTCGCTTAGCACTGGCACTCCAAATACCTTCACTGATCAGCTGCAGAGCCAGCAGTAGGTGTGAGACCTGGCAACCACAAATCGTGGCTTGACTACCAGGGCCAGTCAGACCTCTTAAACTTAACCCTAGTTTTGATTTCCTTTTTCCTCCTTTTCTTTATTCATTAGTCCCCCTCCCAGTTGTTAATATGCAAAACAAACAAACAAATCCTATAAACCCAGTATCAAAAAACCTCACATTCGTTGCTCCTGTTCTGGAAGCCCAAGGCACCATAATCTCTATAGTTAAAGAGACAAGTTTGCTTGTACTTTAACAAGCAAGAAATGAGGATTGTACAGAGGGAGTTACAGTGGGAGTAGATATTCACAAGAGAGGAGGCGGTGAAGGTAACTAGCCCAAAGAAATGTCTGCTCCATGATGATAGGAGACTGTCACTGTATTTCTGCTGTTATTCCGTAAGATGGTTTGTTGTTGTCATTCCTTCAGCTCTGGTTGCTCATTGTTCAGTCTATCTTTGTATGCAACACAACTAACAAATGTCTTGAATAAATAAAATAGAGACTACTTTTCTCTTATGTATATCCCAGTGGGAACTCTGACTCTCCAGATGTTGTTGGATTGCAACACCCAGCAATTCCTCACCAGTAGTTAGGGCTTCTGGAATTTGCTGTCCAAAAACATGTGGAGGGACATATGAATCTCTTCTCTGATGTATGTGAAGAAGTTCTGAATGTTTTAAAACATGTGTTCAATTGTATTGCTGTATTAAAACCTGCTGTTCCTGTTACTTGTGTGTTTCTCTTCATCATCGTGATATCCTACTGATAGGTATACCTTGATAATGAAGTAGAGCTGTTCCTGAGCATTACTTCTTTAACAGAAAATGTGGTACCAAAGGCAGAAATAACATGAAAAAAAAGAACATTTTCCCAGATTCAAAAAAGAGCAACAGTAAAACATGTTGCTGCAAACTTTTTATTCCAAACTAACAATATGCATGTGTAAAATCAAATTATTTTGAACCTCTTAGAGAGACTGCTTGAAAACCTATTCCAAAATGTATTGTAATGTAATGTATTTCTATGATTCTATGCTGGATGGCCATCTGTCAGGGATGCTTTGATTGGGAGTTCCTGCATGGCAGGGGGTTGGACTGGATGGCCCTTGTGGTCTCTTCCAACTCTATGATTCTATGATTCTATGTGTCCAGGGATGATTTTTCTTTCTTTCACCAGCATCCATTTTGATTCTGATTTCCAGTTTAGTGGCTAATATCTTATTTTTAATATATATCTTCTTCATGGTCTCTGCGAATCACACACATGGGTTACATCTGCGCCTGCACAGCTAGTTCAGAAAGTTCTAGTATCAATGGGCAAATCTCTGATTGCAACTTTTGGTGGTAGCTCTGCCCATCCCTATAAAGCCCCCTGGTGTTCCCGCTCTTTCCTCAATTACTTTCGTCCGCCACATTAGCAGCTAGCAAGGAACTTCACTCGTTAGAGTAGTTTGTTTCTCATTGTGTATTTAACCTATGGCTTTTGACCATCTTTTTCTGGCATTGACTATTCTTTTGGACTACGTATTGGTGATTGTTGGCAAATCGATCGACTTGGGCTATTTTTGACCTCACCCTCGTCTTGTGCTTCCATTTTGTTGTACTTGGAAAATGCTGTTGTTTAAACACTGTGGTCAGTATGGCGTGAAAATCCCCACCACCGATTGCCATGATCTTTGTGTGCTTTGCCTCAGTGAGGCACATAATCCAAAGGCTTACCCGCTCTGTAAGGGCATGACCACACGGGTCCTGAAAAATAGGGACCTCAAATTGAAGCCCACGCTATGGGAGCAGGCCTTGAGATCAGCTTCGGTGCCCACCCAGATCACCTTGGCTAGAGTCCTTCTACCTCCGGTAAGGAGAAAGAAAAGGAGAGAGGGAGGTCTAAGGAGAGGTCTAGGAAAAAAAAACCTCGAAAGACAGGAAGGCCTCCTCAAAGAAGAGATCCTCAAAGAAGAAACATCTTGAGACTGGAGAGAAATCGACCTCTAAAAGGGGTCGATCTGCCTCACCAAAGAGGCTGGAATGGGAGAACCCCAAGAGTCGGTGAAAACTCCCCCAGCTGTGCTTGGGTCCGAACAGACTCCTTCCATTCCGACACAGCCTCTTACACCTCCAATTCATGTGGACTTGGAATCAGAAGAGGAGATTTGCGAGTCAGAACCACCAGCCCTGACTCTGTACCAGGCCGAGGAAGTTGTTCCTAGCCTCCATCCCAACATCTCACAACGCTGCGTCCACCAGTTCCACCTCGGTATGCCTCTTTATTTGTACACAGGCCGCTTTCACAGTTGCCTGTTGAGTCCCTGGCATCAAATGTCTCTCGTCTACGGTCCTGCTCTCCCATTCCAGACTCTGAAGTGGATCTTTCTTCCAGCCTGTCTCCGTTGACCAATTTGGCATCGTCATTTCCCACCAATGATGTCAAGTCTTTCAGCGATCAGGTGGTGAGAATGGCCAACACGTTGGAGATCGAAGTGACCTGTTCTGATGGCCGTGGATCTAATTGAGAGAAGGGTGCACGGCAAGGTACTGACTCTGCCATCAATCGCGTACCTGCTGTCCCTGGAGAAAATAGCCAAGTGATCTTGGATGGCTCCAGCCACTGTCCCATCAACCTCAAGGAAAATTGAGAACTTGTACCGAATCTCACTATCGGGACCATCTTGGCTATTCCAGCACCCCCTCCAGAACTTGGCCATTGTTGACAGCTCCCAGACTGCCTTCATGCCCAGGACCTCCTCCTCACCCTCTGATAGGAAGAGTAAGATACTGGACATGGTGGCTAAGAAAATTTACATAGCAGTGGTTCTGGACCTTAAGGTGCCTAATTACGCAGCCTGTATGGGTACATATATTCAGCACTTTATGGAGTGTTTGGAGCCTCTCCTCCAGTTGGTGTCTGATGAGAACAAACCGTTGGTAATGGCCATCCAAGGGGAAGCCCATACCTTGGGTGGTCAACAAATAATCTCGACGCACCACTTCACTGACTGTGAGGCCAAGATTTTATTGGGATCGGTGGCCCTCTGCCATCACGCCTGGCTCAGGTCATCTGACTTAACATTTCAGGCCAAGACTGCAATCAAGGACATGTCCTTCAATGAGTCCGGCCTCTTCAACAGGGAGAGGGATGAGAAGTTAAACTTCAGGTACCACATGATGGCAGTGGCCACGAAGCATGGCATGTCCTTGTCCACCTTCCAGTCTCCACGGTGCCAGTACAGAGGCCAACGCCTTATCAACAACGGGTCTACCAGAATAAAGATCAACAGCCTCAGCCCCAAGGTCAGTCCTGACAGTGCCAACCCTCTCAATCCTCCTCTGCCTCATCAGGCCGCCATCAGCACCAGCCTCAGCACTGACAGGAGTTCAGGAAGAAAACCTCTGACTCTGGCAAGAGGAGGTTATGAGATGTGGCGGCGTACTTCGGCGAACCTCCCTTTGGGGACAGATTAGAGGCCTTCTGTAACACCTGGGCCTCAATCACCTCTGACTCCTGGATTCTGGACATTGTTTGTTCGAAGAGCTCCCAGTCACTGGGGCTATCCTATCCACCAGCCCCTCAAACACCCTACCCGACAAAGTGCGCGCCTTGATGGGAAAAGGTACCATCGAGCCCGTAGACCCCTCTCGGGCCCATCACTGTTTTTTCTCCCGTTACTTTACTGTTCCAAAAAAGGATTCGGGCATTAGGCCCATCGATGGTTCCGAATGGTAATCCTTGCCTCTATTTTACCACTTCTACAGAGAGGACACTGGTTCGTGACCATCGATCTCAAGGACACTTACTTCCATGTCAGCATCAGGAGAGATTACAGGAGGTTCCTCGCCTTCGCCTTCGGGACTGAGATCTATCAGTACAGGGTCTTTCCGTTTGGCCTGTCCATGGCACCGAGAGTCTTCACGAAGTGTATGGCTCCACTCACAGCCTACCTCCATCAGAGGGGGATCACGGTCTTCCCTTACTTGGACGACTGGTTCTTCACGGCACTGACCAGTCAGCAACTACAATGGGACGTCCACTTCGCCGTTTCCCTTCTGGACTCTCTCGGGCTGGTGGTCAACAGAGAGAAGTCCAACTTGACCCCATCCAGGTGAGTGAAGTTCATCAGAGAGATACTCAACTCTGAGAAGTTCAAGGCCTTCCTCCCACAGGGCAGGTTTCAAGCTCTGTCTGCGGCCATCAGGAACTATCTTTGGCATAGACGAGTAAGAGCCCACACTATCCAGATAGCACTGGGACATTTGGCATCAACTACGTTTGTGACTCCATGGGCGAGACTCCGGCTCCAGCCCATACAGTCTTGGTTCCTGTCTGTATTCTATCCCTGTGCGACCAACCCTCCAAGTGGCTGACAGTACTGAGGCCCGTAGCCAGATCGTTGTGCTGGTGGCTCGAACCAAGCAATGTCTATACCGGCATGCCCTTCTTGACTCCACAACCAGAGGTCAATTTAACAATGGATGCATTCCTAGAGGGATGGAGGGCGCACACACAGGAACTGACTGTCAAGGGTTGGTGGTCCTCAGCAGAGAGGGGCTTCCACATCAATGCCCTCGAAATGTTGGCCGTGGAGAAAGCCCTTCAGGCATTCCAGACTGTGTTGTCAGGCAAGGTAGTGCTCCTCCTCATGGACAACGCCACCATGATGTTCTACCTGAACAAGCAGGGAGGCACACAGTCCCAGACACTCTTGCAGATCACAATCTACACCTGGAACTGGGTGCATCAACAGCTACATACTCCTGCAGTCGGTGCACCTGCTAGGGACGGACAATGACCTTGTGGACGAGCTCAGCAGATTGTCCAACCCATGTCACGAGTGGCATCTCCACCCGGAAACAGTCTCCGACCTCTTCTCCACCTGGGGCCATCCGGAGACCGACCTCTTCATGAACAGAGAGAACACTCATTGTATAGATTCTGCTCTCGGATTCCAGCTCTGGGGTCATGAGGAGATGCCTTCCAGTACAAGTGGTCTGGGAGGATGTTCTATGCTTTCCCCTTGTTCCCACTGATTACAAAGGTCATCGCCAAGACGAGGACAGACGGAATGGACACCATCCTCATCACCCCTTGGTGGCCAAGGCAACCGTGGTTCACCCCTTTGCTCCATCTGGCTCAGGGATGTTACTGGCGCCTCGAGTTCCATCCCAACCTGCTCTCGATACACGATGGTGGGTTCGATGCCCAGACTTGGACTTTCTCAACTGGTAGCTTGGAGAATCCACCCTTGACATTGCTACCTGATTTGGTACAAACTGTGATTCGGGCTACACAGAAGCCCTCCACCAGGAAATCCTATACCCTTAAGTGGAGCAGGGCTATAAATAAAAATTTATTATTATTATTATTATTATTATTATTGTTGTTGTTGTTGTTGTTGTTGTTGTTAATAAATGTTATCTTGTTTGAAATCTACAAACAGGACACTCCCTCCTCCACTGACTGAAGCTTGTCAGTCTGAATAACCCATTTGTGTGATTCGCAGAGACCACGAAGAAGGAGGACAGGTTGCTTACCTGTAACAGTATTTCTTTGAGTGGTCATCTGCGAATTCACACAAATCCTGCCCATACTCCCCACAGTCGTGTTCTGCTCTAGCTACAAATTCCTTCTGTTGCTGCTCAGCGGCGTACATTTTGGAACTGGAGAAAGAGCGGGAACACCAGGGGCTTTATAGAGGTGGCCGGAGCTATCGCCAAAAAGTTGCAATCAGAGATTTGCCCAGTGATACTAGAAGTTTCCAAGCTAGCTGCGCAGGCACAGATGTAACCTATTTGTGTGAATTTGCAGATGACCACTCGAAGAAATACTGTTACAGGTAGGCAACCTGTCCATATATATATATATATATATATATATATATATATATATATATATATATATATATATATATATATATATATATATATATATATATGTTAGCTGTAAGGTAGGTTTGTCTTCTCTCCCCTTTCTCCGTTTTGCTGTTCATGCATGCTTAGGACAAAATTATTGAGGCACTCCTAATTATATTGCCTGTTATGGGCAGACGCACACAGCTATATTAAGATCTACTATGCCATTCTTTCCCTTCATTGCATTGTTTATTGTAGACATGCTGCTGCAACCAGACACTAAAATTTTGTGTTTCTCCACCGTTAAAATGCCTTGTGGGATTGCAATATACTTACAAAACTCTGAGCAAGAGAAAAGCTTAAAGTTGTACTTTACTAGCAACCAACCCTTGACTGAATCTACATTTAAATCATTCCGTTCATCTGTCCATTGTACTAAAATTAAGGGAAAACCCCTTTCAGCATTTCCATCATGTGTCCTCAAGAGCCCATTGCCAAACATGTTTGCTGTCCTTTTCCCCTCCAAGAAGTAAACCGTTCCAAGTCCTGGATGCGAGTCTTATCTCCTGCTGCACCTAGGAAAAAAGAACTCTAGAAGAGGGATCCATCCTATCCTCCTATTTGCAGCAAGGACTGGCTGCCAAGTAGAAGAATTTCTGGAAGGGGAACTGCAAACGTGGTGCTACTAAATGTCCAGAGAGTAACTACAAATAATATAGAACTGAAATTGCGCAAACCACAGAATAACATGAGTAATATATTCTCTGTGAAGTTGGTTTGTTTATTATTTCCACTACTACAGCTTGACACGTGAAGAAGTGAAGTAGTGTTTAATCCTGGATACAAGACTTAAAATTGGTGTGATAGAGACCTTTCTTTTCATGGACTTCTATTTAGTATTTCAGCAATTTAGGGCCTTTGCAGACTGCCAGAAATAGTGCAGATTGAGTCCACTTTTAGGGTTAGGGTTAGTGCTAGGGAATCATGGGAATTGTTTCCCCCCCCCTGAAACATTGAGCCTTCTCTGTCAGAGAGCTCTGGTGCCACAATAAAATACAGTTCCCATGATTCCCTAACCCTAACCCTAAAAGTGGACTCAATTTGCACTATTTCTGGCAGTCTGCAAAGGCCCTTAGTCAAGTACTGGCTCAGTAAGTACTGTTTGTTGGTTAATTTGGCATGGTTATGTTTGTTACTTTCTGTATATCAGTATATAATTGTTAGTTCCTTTCGTGTTATTCTTTGGTTTCTCAATTTCAGTTCATTACATTATTTGTAGTAACTCTCTGTATGTTCTGCAGTTATTTTTTTGTTCATTTTTTCCTATTATATTTGGTACCTACATGGTTTTCCTCTAGTTTTTTTTAGGCATAGTCCTCTTTTTGAGACTACCATTTGATATTACCCAATGTCTTTCTATGGACTTTATCACACGGGGAGAATCTATACTTTATCCCGTACAAATCCCCCCCCAAAATGCGTAATTACGCGCAACGATTTCACACAACGTGGCACAAAACCCGTCATTAAAGTGGTCAGAAAGTAGTTTTATCCCGGATCCTTTTACTTTCAGGATTTTAGCAAAAATGCATTGGCGATATTATTGTAATTGCGCATTTACTCTATTGTGAAAGTCAAATTCGGTTTATTCACACAATAATCCTCCTTTCACTCGTTTTTCCATTTTTCTCATGGTTCTATGGGGCCACTTTTACTTCCTGTTTTGCTTGGGCAACAAACATGTTAAACAAAACGTCTGATATTCATTCACGCAATTAAACACAATTTTCGCTTTATTTTCGGGATGGTTTATTTGCGCTTTATTATCTCTTTAAAGATCGAACTGTCCCTGTGTGATAAAGTTCTTAGTCCTGCTCAAAATGGAGGACATTTTGGAATTCCTCCGGGACAGAAAGTTGAAAGGTAGGTCATGTCCTGGAAAGGAAGGACGTCTGGTCACCCTGAACAAAATTTTAAAGGACAAAAATATTTAAACCTCATCTAGGGCTGGGGAACTTGAACTTGAAAGAGACTGAAAACCCAATTTTTGCTGCTATTTAGTGTGCAATATCCTTGCAATATCCATAGAATAGTAGGAAACATTCCCACAATGTCTTTGAGCAGGGGTAGGCAACCTTTCCCCTTTAAGGGCGAGGGACTTCAGCTCCCAGAAGCCTCAGCCATGTTGGCCAATAGTCCCATGTTGGCCAATAGCTCCTGGGATTCTGGGAGCTGAAGTCCCTCGGCCCTTAAAGGGGAAAGGTTGCCTACCCCTGCTTTAGGGAATGGGGAGGACTTGCTGCTGCTACCTGATGAAATGATTTCCTATGTGGAACTGCCCTTGTTAGTATCATAGCTCTTTTTAAAACTACACAGTTATAGCACTTTGGTGCCCTGCCCTGTGGAATCATGGGATTTGTAGTTTAGGGAGGCACCAGAGCGCTCTGGCAGAGAATTTGAAATGCCTAACGAAACTACAAGTGTGCCAGCATGGATTAGCGGTTTGAGTGTAGGACTAATGACTCTGGAGGCCAAGGTTCGAATCCTGGCCCTTGAAACCCACTGGGCGACAATGGGGAAGTCACACTCTCTCAGCCTCCTCTGAACAAACCTTGCCAAGAAAACCCCACGACAAGGTCGCCACAAGTTGGAAACAGCTGGAAGACAAACAACACACAATGAAACTACAAAACCCAGGATCCCACTATAATTATATGCTATAATTGTGTAGTGTGAGAGTTGCAGTGTTAGAAGGGACTCTAAGGTCCATCTGCTCCAGTCCTCCGCTGGTGCTGCTAATCCACAGCTAAAGCATCCCTGAGAGATGACCACCCAACTTCTTGTTTTACAAGCTCCAGTAAAAGGGAGAGGAAGCCCAAAGAATCTCCATATACTGTAATCTGAATCCATTGCTTCTAGCTTTATCCTCTCCAACAGCAGGGGTGCATCTACACACTGTATAGACATAATGCAGTTTGACACCACTTTTAAGTGCCATGGTGCCATTTTATAGATTCCTAGGATTTGTAGTTTGGTGAGGCACCAGCACTCGGGCAGAGACACCTAATTTAGACCTTGTGCAACTACAAATCTCAGTATTCCATAGGATGGAGCTATAGATCTTAAAGGGGTGTCAAACTGCATTATTTCTACAGTGTAGATGTACCTGCTGTCAAAACTAATTTTAATACATCTTGTGCAGTGAAATATATCTGTGTGCCCCAAAGTTTGGAAAAGTTAACCTTTTTTGGATAACAGTTCCCACAATCCCCCTAATCAAGATGGCCAGTTGTATTCAGAGGTTGTTGAGACTGAAAACTAAGGTGGTGTAGTCATTTTGAGTGTTGGACTACAACCCTGGAGACCAGGGTTCGATTCCCTGCTAGGCCTTGAAACCCATTGGGTGACCTTGGGCAAGTCACACTCTCTCAGCCTCAGGGATAAGCAATGACAAAATCTTCTCTGAACAAATGTTGCCAAAAAAGACCCCATTAGGGTTGCCATAAGTTGGACACAATTTGAAGGCACACAACAACAACAAGACTGAAAACTGGACCTTCAGTGACTCTGCAGAAAGGGAATTTCAGCAGGTCTTGCTGGTGTGACATTTCACCCGGCAACCATAGTTGTATTCCAAAAAAAGTAACTTTTCCAATATGTCCTTCAGAGGGTAAGCCCCATTGAACTGACTCCTAGGCAGGTGTGTATATTATTGCAGATGAAGAAAAGCCTCAGCTTCAAAGGTAAATAGGAAGTTCCTGCTCCAAGGCTCCATCTGCACTGCAGAAATAATGCAGTTTGACACTGCTTTAGCTGTTGTATGGCTCCATCCTATGGGATCCTGGGATTTGTAGTTCTGAGAGATATATAGCCTTCTCTGTCAGAAAGCTCTGGGACACAGCTTTAAAACTAGTGCTCTCTGACAGAGAAAGTGAAATCTCTCTCAGAACTACAAATCCCAGGATCCCCTAGCATGGAGCCATAGCAGTTAAAGCGGTGTCCCGGAGCTCTCTGAAAGGGAAGCCTAAATCTCTCTCAGAACTACAAATCCCAGGATCTCATAGGATGGAGCCAAAGCAGTTAAAGCTGTGTACCAGATCTCTCTGACAGAAGGTAAAATCTTCCTCAAAACTACAAATCCCAGGATCCCCTAGCATGGAACCATGGCAGCTAAAGCCCTATCCCAGGGCTATCTGACAGGGAAGGCTAAATCTCAGAACTACAAATCCCAGGATTTCATATCATGGAGCCATAGCAGTTAAAGTGGTGTCCTAGAGCTCTCTGACAGGGAAGGTTAAATCTCTCTCAGAACTACAAATCCCAGGATCCCATAGCATGGAGCCATGGCAGTGACCCAGAGCTCTCTGACAGGAAAGGCTAAGTCTCTCTCAAAACTACAAATCCCAGGATCCCATAGCATGGAGCCATGGCAGTGTCCCAGAGCTCTCTGACAGGGATGGCTAAGTCTCTCTCAAAACTACAAATCCTAGGATTCCATAGCATGGAGCCATGGCCGTTAAAGCCGTCCCAGAGCTCTCTGACAGGGCAGGCTAAATCTCTCTTAGAACTACAAATCCCAGGATCCCATAGCATGGAGCCATGTCAGTTAAAGCGGTATCAAACTGCATTATTTCTACAGTGCAGACGCAGTCCAAAGTCACATGTTACCCTTTAAAGGCAGATGCCATTTGGGGCTTCCTTAACTAGCAATAGCCCAGCCATGGGATGGTTATTTGCTTTTGCCTTGGGTTGCAAGGACAAAGGCAAAGCCACGGAGCTGGCTCTGGTGGGAGAAAAGACCCGCCATTTTGTAGCGAGATGGAGAAACTCCAGAGGAGACTTCGACAAGGCACCTTAACTCTCAGGGCGCCATCATTACTCTCCTTAACTCTTTGCCAACCCAGCTCGACAAAGAAGAGGAGGAGGAGCAATCCATCCCTTTAGGGGCGTTCTGGAAGCCACGGATTGGCTGAAGAGGCAGAGTTAGCCCCACCTCTTTCGGACTAGTTTTGCATAGTGAGCACGTGATCCTATAAATAGAGGCGGGGAGTGCGGTTGGTTGCACACAGTTAACGGTTGTTGCGTTGTGTGTATTGTTTCTCCTTTGGCTGTGTTTTTCTCTTTAGCCTCCAGGGCGAGAGAGCGCCCTTTCTCATGGTTCCCACTTTGAAGTTGGGCCTTTGGCTAAGCTTATAGTCAGGTGAGGGGAATAAAGCCTGGCTGAGCCCATTCTCTCGGTCACGTTCCCTCAAAATCAACAAATCTTCCTTCTTTGGATGGCAGTGTCCAGAATCCCCTGCAGCCATGTTGCCTGGGGGAGGGATGTTGGGAGCTGTAGTCCCCCCAGGGAGCCAGTGTGGCGTGGTTTCAGTAAGAACTGGATTTTTACCCCATGTGACATAGGCTTCCAGAACTGCCTGGGTGGCTCTTTTCCTGCTTATTTGTTGTTGGGTTCCTCTGCGTCACTTCTGACTTACAGTGACCCTAGGCTATCATTTTCTGAAGCTGAGAAAGTGTGACTTGCCCAAGGTCACCTGGTGGATTTCCATGGCCAAGCTGGGATTCAAACTTGGTCTCCAAAGTCATATAGTCCAGCTCTCAAACCACTATACCAGGGGTAGGCAACCTTTCCCCTTTAAGGGCCAAGGGACTTCAGCTCCCAGAATCCCAGGAGCTATTGGCCAACATGGGACTATTGGCCAACATGGCGGAGGCTTCTGGGAGCTGAAGTCCCTCGGCCCTTAAAGAGGAAAGGTTGCCTACCCCTGCACAATACTGTGCTGGCTGTATATATGTATATATACAGGGTGATTCAAAGAAAATGGTGCAAAACCAAATCGGAACAGCTTTGTTTTTGCACCAATGTTTTTGAGTCATCCTCTGTGTATGTGTGTGTGTGATAGAGTTCTGTTAGTCACGTCATTTTCAAGGCCCTTTCCTAGAGAATCATAGAGTTGGAAGAGACCCCAAGGGTCATCCAGTCCAACCCCATTCTGCCATGCAGGAACTCCCAATCAAAGCATCCCCGACAGATGGCCATCCAGCCTCTGCTTAAAGACCTCCAAGGAAGGAGACTCCACTACACTCCGAGGGAGTTTTTAATACAATCCTCCTGGAGACCACTTCTCATCTTTTGTAAGGGCATGTTAGGAGAAGTGTGTTTGTGGTGATTCCCCAGTTTATAAACCTAAAATGAAGTTAAGCCACCACTCCAGCATGCCAGCAGGCCCCATGGGTGCACTTATACCCTTCAACATTTCACAGATGAAAATTGGAACATGTGGCCGAGCAACATCTGAATGTGATCAGATTGCCAAAGTTATTAATGAGGAAGAAAACATAAAACTTATACAGCAGTTTGTTTCTGCCTGAGCCGACTGGGAAGGGTAAGACTCCAACCCTTTCTCTCCACCTCTGCTGAATTGAGTGCAAACTATTTTTCCACTTTGAGTTCAGTTTGCAGCAACTGAGGTAAACTGAGGACAAAAGGGAAGAGGAGGGAGAAACTGGGACATTTTAAAAGTAAGATGGCAAAAGATGAATTAGGAGCCGTCAGGACAGTTGGAGTGTATACCCAGTGCTTCATCCCAAGGACATTCCTGGATAGTGAATGAATGAATTTTGAATTTATTGTACTAGCTGAAGGCCATGACAAATACACTAAACTTATATAGAGGTATTCAAAACATTCAAAGCAAAGGCTACCCCTTCCTCTTTCAGTACCTCGTGGTTCTTTAAACAGAATAAATTCCCATGATTCATGCAAGTTGTCACAAGATGGCAGGATTGCTCCACACTTACTATTTGCAACTAGATAAATTTGATGGAATAGAGTGCTGCGAAATTTTAAATACTGTATTCTGAGAATGGTGTAAAATGTGCATTTTCAAAGGTTAAATTGATTTTTAAAAAAAGGTATCTGAGACAGGTTTAAAAGCCTGTCTTGATTCTGAAGTTACAATGGGCCCTTATTATCCGCTGGGGTTTGGTTCCAGGATCCCTCTGGGGATACCAAAATCGGTGGATGCTCAAGTCTCATTAAATACAATGGCATAGTGAAATGGTAACCCTTATATAAAACGGCAAAATCAAGATTTGTTATTTGGAATTTATATTTTAAAAAATATTTTAAAGCCATGAATGGTTGAATCCGTGGATATGGAGAGCCGACTGTATTAAGTATAAAATAGAAGTCATTAATAGTGAGCAATTAACTCGTGTCCCGTAGCATTCATAATTAGGGTATGTATTTTACACATCTATTTTCACAATTTTGAACGCATTTTCTTGGGAGGGGGTATGGTTTTCTTTGATTTTGGCCTGTCACATAGATTATAGCACTTTTTTTGGTACAGAGAAGAGCTACAGATAAAATGGTGGTGTGTATAGATATGCTGGCATTAAATCTTTTGTGAAGGCAGCTTTAACGCTAAATGCACTGCCATGCTTGGTCCATGCTTGAAGTCACAGTCCAGCCAGTTACAGGTTTACAACTTCTAATAACTTTTAATAATGGGCAAGCAAGTTGGCCATATAGCAAAGTACAGTTTTGTGGACTTTGGATGATCCTGTATTTTAATAGTGGGGTCTTTTAATGTCAGTGTGTGATGGACACCTTGATCAAATAGACTGCAATTGAATTTTAAATTATCTGAATTTGTGTAAAATGTAATTTACTGAGAGGCAGCCATACAGACGTATACTGGTAAGGAATTTAAACATCTTACCCAACACTATAACATATTCTTCTGTTAATGATCTCTGTTCATCTTCAAACAGGTTAGCATCTGTCAGATAAGAAATATATTCCAATAGCCTAGTACACTGTCTAAAGGCATCAGATCCTGTCTGATCTTGGAAGTAGGGCCAGCGCTAGTTAGTACTTGGATAGGAGATCACTAACAAATACTACGTGCTATAAGTTGTATTTCAGAGGAAGGAAGTGGCAAAACTACCTCTTGAGTATTCCCTGCTTAAGGAAACCCTATGAAATTCATGGGATCACCATAAGCCTACACAAAGAATAGTACCCAAAGAAGAGGATCTCTCCTTTCTCCTTCCCCGCTCTGTTACCAGCATTTTAAGAATATGGTATCGTAGCACTTTGCAGCACAAGATCCTGGCTTGGGTACACTGCTGGTTCAGAGTATGAGGCAAGAGAAATGACCACACAGTCCTGGTCTCAAGAAAGGCTGTTTTATCTAAACAAGTAAAATTAAAGAAAAACAAGGCAGGCATACAAACTCTAGCTTCAAACAAATAGCCATGAAAGAAGGAAAGAAACTAAGCATACATACACACTGGCCACGCAGGGCTGCAAGTGGCTACAAGGCAAAAGCCTTTGACAGCATCTTATATATCTTTTTCCTTCTACAGAAGCTTCTAAGAAAACATCATGTCATCCAACCTAAAGGGTCTGGGCCAAGCAAAGGGAAAAAATTCCCATACCAACTACTGAGTTATTTCCAGGTGTCGAAGGGAGATGGGACATCTTATCAGTTGGCATTGGGATGTAATTCCTCCACCTCCCTGTACCATCCAGATGCAGGGAGAATTTTTCCTTATCTCATTCTCTAAGGACGTTATCACACGGGGAGTCGCGGGGAGAAAGTGGAAATAAACCGGACGAGCGGAAGTCTTTAATTTACGGGATTTGTCCCGTTCCGCCTCGTCTGATAACTAAATTCGAATTTAAAAGGGGGTTAATTCGAACGAAAACCTGATCTTTTCATTTTTGGGATTTTTGAGGAAATGAAAAGATCACGTTTTTGTTCGAATTAACCCCCTTTTAAATTCGAATTTGGTTATCAGATGAGGCGGAACGGGACAAATCCCGTAAATTAAAGTCTTCCGCTCTTCCGGTTTATTTCCACTTTCTCCCCGCGACTCCCCGTGAGATAACGTCCTAACAAGGGAAACAAGGCCTACAATACAAAATGCAGCCTGAACCAAACTTTTACCAAAGCTATAAGCTCCCGGCCTAACAGGTATTCAGCCGAGGAACCGCTTTTTAAGAGCACCCTTGACGAACAGCCATATGAGCAGCATTTAAACTCTTCACTAGCTTTATTTAATTTATGTAATTATTACTTCTGGCCCAGTTACTGTAGTGCGCCTTGCTTAGGTCAAGAATCAGTGACAACTAACTTAGGAATTCTGGCACTTTGCCTAGGCTTCCTTATTTGGTAGGGATTTTCATATGTATTTCCCCAGCGTACTTTTCCAGCTCTGATGAGTCTCTCATGTCTCAATATCTTTTTGTTCACCCTTTTGCCAGCCAGCAGTACTTCAGTCTGCCCATTTTATTCCTTCACTCTGTCATATACCTTATCAGATCTAAACTCTGTACTTTTAACCAGCTGCAAGCACCTTCAGATTTGTACTATCTTGTTAAAATATAACAGTCCTTTATAATCAGAATGCCCTGTCTAATTGTATTTAAATTTGTAGTTTTGTTTTAAGTTAAATTTTAAGGTTGTTATCAATTTAATATATTTTTAAGGGGGGTGAATGTTCTTTGTATTGCATGGGATTGTATTTTTAAATTGTAAGCCGCCTTGATAGCCTCAGCTAAAGGCGGGATATAAATAAATAAATTATTATTATTATTATTATTATTATTAACAGGGTGACTTAAAAAATGGTGCAAAAGTAAAGCTGTACTTATTTGGATTTGCACCATTTTTTAATCCTCCTGTTAATTAAAGGCTGTACATACAAAATTTAGCATCCAGCCAATGGCAATTGTTATGCCTTTAAACTGTTTAAAAATAATGCTGTTTCTAACAGTCTAGTGTATTTTGTGCAGTGTGGTTTTTCCAAACTTTTTTTTACAATTATAAATGGTTTTTAGCTGAATTTTCTTTTAGGGTGCATCTACAGTGTAGAATTAGTTTAGGTGTGGTAGCCCCATCCTATGGAATCCAGGGATTTGTAGTTTTACAAGGCCTTTAGCCTCCTCTACCAAAAAGTGCTGATGCCCTACAGAACTACCAATCCCAGGATTCTGTAGGATGGAGCCATAGCAGCTAAAGTTGTGTCAAACTGCATTATTTCTACAGTGCAGATGCACCCATAAGAGCTGCCTTGAGTCCTATATTGGGAGAAAGAGGTGATATTAATAAATAAAGAGACCACTGGAAGTTGCCATTGGAGCACCAGCTTGGAGGAACTTTGTTTTGTTTGAAACTGGATGTTTTGAACTGGGCATCAGGCAGCTTCCAGCTTTTTCAAATGTTGACAATTCTATATCAATAGGAATCACAGGTCAGTTGCAAGAAAGGGAAATTCTCGGTGGAATTTACAAAATTAAAGCTAATTCTGTTGCTCTCTTGTCTTCCAAGTGAGCAGTCATGGCGGACGGTGGTGGTGGGATCCCTATCCAGGATCTCTGTGAGGAAGCCACTTGTCCCATCTGCCTGGACTATTTCAAGGATCCAGTGACTTTGGAATGTGGGCACAATTTCTGCCAAGGCTGCCTGACCCGGTGTTGGGAGGAAACAGAGGCAGAGGCCTCCTGCCCTCAATGTAGAGAAAAAATTCAGCAAAGGCACCTCCGACCAAATCAGCAGCTGGCAAACTTTGTAGAAATCACCAAGAAACTCAGAGGTCAGGGAGCCAAGGGAGATGATGGCAAAGGGGCAGTCTGCGAGAAACACCAGGAGCCCCTCAAGCTCTTCTGTAAGGACGATGAAACCCCGATCTGTGTGGTGTGTGACAGATCCAAGGAACACAAAAATCACGAGGTAGTTCCTGTGGAGGAGGCTTCCCAAGAGTACAGGGTAAGGCATTGTTGTAGATGTTTTAAAAAAAGATTTGCCTTCTAAATGAGATAGAGAGAAAAAAGTAAGCTTCAAGAGAGATGTGAGCCAGATGGTTAAATTGACCAATTTCTTTCCAGAGTTAAGTGTAATAATCCAGTCCAGATTAAGCATCAGTCATGAGTTTGAAGTCACCGGAACAACAGAAATTAAAGTAGTTGCTATATAAAAAGTCCTAACTTCGCCCATGTATAATCCACACTTGATGTGTAGAGGACAGAATCAGAATTCAAAATGATGTTAATAGATTAGAAAGCTGGGCCAAAATTAACAAAACGAATTTCAACAGGAGAAATGTAAGATACGACAGTTAGCAGATTTTTTTTTAAAAGGCTCATATATAGGATGGGGGACACCTGCCTTGATAACAGTAGTCTTAGTAGACTCAAAGCTGAACATGAGTCAAACAATGTGGTGAGACAACTAGAAAAGCCAATGCAGTTCCAGCCAGCATCAATAGAAGTATGGTTTCTAGACTGAAGGAAGTGATAGTACTCTATTCCACTTTGGTCAGGCCTCACCTGGAATATTGTGTCCACTTCTGGGCACCACAGTTCAAAAATGATGTTGAGAAGCTGAAGCGTGTCCAGAGGAGGGCAACGAAAATGGTGAAGTGTCTGGAAACCATGCCTTATGAGGAGAGACAGAAGCTGGGTATGTTTAGCCTGGAGATGAGGCGGTTAAGTGGGGTCGCATGGTAACCACGTTTAAATATTTGAAGGGATGTCATATTAAGAATGGAGCAAGCTTGTTTTCTGCTACGCCAGAAACTAGAACATGAACTAGTGGGTTCAAAGTACAAGAGATTCCACCTAAACATTAGGGAGAACTTCTTTACTGTAGGAGCTGCTTGAAGTGGAATAGATCACCTCAGAGGCGGTCTATTAAATAAAACAGACTCTGGTTGGGCATCTCTCAGAGGTGCTTTAGCTGTGTATTTCTACATGGCAGGGTGTTAGACTAGATGGTCCTTGTGATCTTTTCTGACTTCATGATTCTATGATTTCCACTGTTCCAGTTACTGAATATTGGTCACCTCTCTTATTCAAACATGAATTTTTGTTTTCTCTTCAGGACCAAATCTGTAACTGCCTGGAGAGTCTGAAGAAGGAGAGAGAAGACATTTTGGCCTCCAAAGCAGCTTCAGAAAAAGAAAGCCAAGACTTACTTGTAAGTGACTCACTGTTACTTGGAACTGAATACTTTAGCTGGAAAGGGGTCTCTGGAACAACTGAATGTAAAATACACTCGTCCCTCCCAATTCACATGGGAACCGTTCTGGACCCCCCCTCCCGTGAATCGGAAATAACGTGCATATCCAAGCCCCATTAGTTACAATGGCAGAGTGCTCCCAAGTATGCCATTTTGTCCCTCCCTGCTTGCTGTCCGTGAAGGATCAAAACAGCCAACTCCAAATCCATGAATGGGGAGGGACAAGTGTATAGTCATTTAACAAAAAAATCAGTGTGCTCCTATTTTGAATGGCCTTATCTTTTGCACAGAAGGTTCTTGAAATGCTATCTGAAGGCTTTATTAGTCTTTAAGGTCTTTTCTTTCATAGAGTCTCTTTCAAGAGCTGTAAGTACCCTTCTTTGAGAATTCTCACCCATAACCTCATGATGTTATAGAGAGTGACTAAATTTGTAACCCTAACCTTGGCCTTCTGATTTCTTCTCTTTCCATCTTGATTACAGAAGCAGATAGAGGCAGAGAGGCAAAAGACTACAACAGAGCTCAGAAAGTTACGCCAGTTTTTGGATGAACAGGAGACACTTCGGCTGGCCCAGATGGAAGAACTGGAGAAGGTGATAATCCAGATAAGGGAAAAGAACCTGGCCAGCCTTTCTCAGGAACTTGCCTCTCTTGAAAGTCTCATTCAGGAGATGGAGGAGAAGCAACAGCAGCCAGCAAGTGAACTCCTGCAGGTAAGTCTAATGGAAACAAGCCACACTAATCTCTAGCCTTCAAATTCAAACCCAGATTCCAAATTCTCTTGAGTGCCTTTCCAGAGGAGGAAAGCACCTCAGTTCATCCAGTGAATAACTAGCACTTTTGCATACAATGGAACCCAAGTCAAACAGGAGAGTCCATTTTCCTTAGTGTGGACTTTGGTGCTAATGGATTGTCTTGTCATTTCATGCCTCTGTAAATGTTGAGCTGCAATATCCACCAGGCCTAGCCAGCATCACTAATAGTGTGATACACTGGATGTAGCATTTCAATGATAACTGGAAGACCAGCTCTGAATCATACACTGTAACCATTAGGCTGCACCAGTTTTTTGGACTCTGAGTGTCAGAACAGTAGGCTCTGCTGGGAACAGTCCAAGTCCTTTTTTGCCTCTGGAAGCTTTGCTTTCATTGAGTTCATTTCATCTCAAATAATAGCAAGAACCCCTGTTCACACACTCCAGAATCCCTCTTGTTATATTTAACCAGTGATTGAAGATGGTGAGGATTCCATTTTCCTGCTCTCAGCTGGCCACCTTCATGAGAAGCTTCTGAAGAATCCTTTGGTTGTGGTTGTGGAAGCGTCCTTAGGTGCATTTACACTGAGTTCTCTTTTCTTTCTCTTTTTTCCTTCTAGGATGTGAGAAGGATTTTGATGAGGTAAGATCCCCCCTCATTTCCCTTCTTGGTGCTGACACTGAAGTTCCTGTGGAAGGAAATTACAAGACTTTTTAGATCCCAAGATTTCACAGGTTAAAATCAGGGCACATATTTGAATTTGTTGTGTATTTCCTATATGTGGATTTGTTGCCTTTGCATCAGTCTCGACACATGGATGACATGGATGAGACATCTCTAGATCCCCCTATCCTCTACTGCTCTGCCCAGCTTCTGCAAACTGCTACTTGTGGTCTCTTTAATAAAGTCCATCCATCTTGCATGTGGCATTCCTCTCTTTCTACTTCCCTCTACTTTTCCTATTATTGTCCAAAATACGGCAGTCTAAGGGGGGTTGCAGACTGTCAAAAATAGTGTGAATTCAGTCCACTTTTAGGGTTAGGGTTAGTGCTAGGGAATCATGGGAATTGTTATTTTTCTGAGACATTGAACCTTCTTTGTCAGAGAACTCTAGTGCCACAATAAAATTCAGTTCCCATGATTCCCTAACCTTAACCCTAACCCTAAAAGTGGACTGAATTCACACTATTTTTGACAGTCTGCAACCCCTATAAGTTTTGTCATCTTGGCTTCTAGGGAAATCTCTGGCTTAATTTGTTCTAGGACCCATTTGGCTGTCCATGGAATCCTCAGCACTCTTCTCCAGCACCACATCTCAAATGCGTTGGTTTTCCTCCTTTCTTCTTTCTTGATGTCCAGCTCTCGCATCCATACATGGTAATACAGAGTATGATGGCTTGTATGATTCTGATTTTGTACTGAGTTGTATGTCTTCACACTTTAGGATCTTTTCTAGTTCTTTCATAGCTGTCCTCCCCATTCTTAATCTTCTCCAGATTTCCTGGCTGCAGTCCCCATTTCTATCAATTTTGATCCTAGGTATGAGAACTCTTACTATTTCTGTTTCCTCATTTCTAGTTTGAATGTGTGTAAATTCTCTGTGGTCATTATTTTTGTTTTTATGTTCAACAGTAAGCCTACCTTTGCACTTTCTTCTTTGATCTTCCTTAGTAGTTGTTCTAGATCTGTGAGGTTTTCTGCTAGTATTATGGTGTTGTCAGCATTTCTCAGATTGTTGATATTTCTTCCTCCTATTTTCATTCCTCCCTCTTCCATGTCCAAATATGCTTTCCTTACAATATGTTCTGCATATAAGTTGAATAGGTAGAATGATAGGATGCAGCCTTGTCTGACTCCTTTCCCATTGGGAACCATTCTGTTTCTTTGTGTTCTGTTCTGACAGTAGCCTCTTGTCCTGAGTACAGATTCCTCATCAGAACTATCAAATATGTTGGCACTCCCATGTCTTTAGGGTCATTCCATAGCCTCTCATGATCTATGTAGTCAAAGGCTTTGCTATAGTCTAAAAAGCACATGCTTATTTTCTTTTGGAACTTCCTGCTATGCTCCATTTGCCATCATATATTTGCAATGTGATCCCTTGTGCCTCTTCCTTTCCTGAACCCTGCTTGGACCTCTGGAATTTCTCTCTCCATGTGTGGTTGGAGTCTATGTTGCAGTATTTTGAGTATAATTTTGTTTGCATGGGATATGTGGATACCCAGCAGTTAAGTCAGACTGCATTCACACAAATAATGGTGATTAGCATTGTGGTCTTAGGCTGCAGTTCTGTCAGTAAATGCAACTACATTGAGGTTGGTCATGCTTTAGGTGGTGGCACAATGTTGTCATTATTATTTGCCATCAAATCAGCTTCAATTTATAGTGAACTTCTGAGTGAGAGATCTCCATGAACCTCGGTCATCAACACTCTTGCTCTGGTCTTGCAGACTCAAAACTGTGGCTTCCTTGGTTAAGAGATGACAGGATAGCCATGTTCAAATATTTGAAGGGATGTCACATTAAGGATGGAGCAAGCTTGTTTTCTGCTTCCCCAGAGACCTAGGGCACAGAGCAATGGATTCAAACTACAGGAACAGAGATTTCACCTAAACATTAG
>CM034703.1:323041281-323052667 GCA_020142125.1 Phrynosoma platyrhinos
TATATATATATATGAGAGAAGTGTAGGGCCTCACCTGCAGGAGTTTATCACAGAGGCTAGAAAAGTGGAAGTTTAACAGGATCAAAGCATCTTTGACCAGTACTTATCACACAATGTCATGTTAGTCCTGCTGCTACCTTGCCTTCCATTTGCTACTATAGTGTACTTTTTCACTGATGGACAAAACCTATCAATAGGCTCTCAATCTCATTACTGTTCCATTACTGCCTTTGTGTGATAGGTCCCTTATGCTGCAGTTCCTCTTGTCTGGCAGTAAAATGGTGTGGGGTGGGTGTAATTCTGGTATTCTCTCCTCTCCCAGTGATCGCAGCCACTAATACCTTCCTGAAGCCTGCTGCTGTGTGCACATTCACAAAGCAGTTGGCTTTGGGAGGTGGTTGGCAGCCCTGATTGTTGGTCTCTCCCCCCCACCCCCAACTTCCAAAGCATGGGGCTGCTGTGTGAATGTAAATACAGCAACCCCACACTTTGGAATGGGAAGGAGCAGCAATAGCTGCTGCCAACACCTTCCTGAACCAGCTGCTATGTGCACATTCACACGATAGCTGGCTTCAGGAGACGGTTGGAACCCCCAAATGCTCATTTTCCTTCTTCCTCCTGGAAGGCAGCGTTTGGCAGTGCAGAAAACAGATCACACAATCATGTTATGTTAACCCAGCCTCTTGCTGTCCATCATCCACCACGTGACTATTTTCCCAAGCCTAATGATGTTTACGTATAATTGTTATCAAGCCTTTCTCATAACAAAGTCTGTGTCCATGAGTTCTACCTTTGGGAAAGTTCATGTTGATGTCTGTGTTGGCCATCTGGTGTTAGATTCACTTTGTTTCTCTAGATGTTGTTCTCATGAGGAAATTTCCACACACACACATCTCTACATTTCACCTTTGACTGTATATCCCATCCATATCCTAACACCCCAAACCATCAAACTCCATCCAATACCCTTGGCACCAAAACCATCACCCACCTCCAATTCCCATAGCATTTACCTCCATCAAGCCAGGGCCCCTTTCCAAAGTTTCTCACCAGCACTATCTTTCTTTCTCCAGCCAAAGCATTCCTTCCAACCCCCCTCCTTCCAGTTACATCCAGACACCAACTCTCCGCATCCCACAGCCTACACATTCCAGAGGCCTAACTTTCTCAAAGCTATTCTAGTCCAGTAACGATAGTCCCAACCTCCCATTCCAGCTAACATATTTGCTACAACTACTAACATACCCACAATCCCCTATCAACTACAACTATTAAAATATTAAACCCCAACAATAAATCTGACAGAATGGTTCTGACAGTGTGCATGTATGCAGCTTCATTCTAATTAAACCATCATTTGTTGTTGTTGTTCATTGCCACCAAGTTGACTTTGACTTATATCAATCCTATGATTGAGAGACCTCCAAAATCACCAGTCAACAACTGCCCTGCTCAGATCTTACAAACTCAGGGCTGTGGCTTCCTTGATGTAATCCATTCATCTCTAGGGTGGTCTGCTGTCCCCCGACTACTTACCAAGCATCTTTTCCAGTGAGTCTCATTGTTCCATTGTATGTCCAAAGTACAACAGCCTCAATTTAGTCATCTTGCCTTCTCTAGGGAGAGGACCAGCTTTATTTACTTTGAGGTATTTTTATTTGTTTTTTTTTTTTAGCAGTCCATGATATGCATAGAACTCTTCTCCACCAATTCAAAGGAGTTGATTTTCTTCCTGTCTGCTTTCTTCACTGTCCATCTTTCACAATCATACATGCCAAAACTATAAAGATTCCCCTTTGCCTGCTAAGGTACCGGTTCCTGAAGATTATCTACACAAAGACAATTGTTTGTCTTCACTTTGGGAAATTACACACACACACACCTTGAGTGAAAGATGCTAGGCAGTCTCTCAACATGAGTGGTCCAGAGAGCATCACCTTCTGGCATCTTCAGACTGTGGCAAGCACTGAACTCTCTTTTGTCTTTCTTTTTCCCTTCTAGGATATTGGAAGGACCTTGAAGAAGTAAGTGGATCCTGCAAATTTCTCTTTATGGTACTGGCACTGGGTATTGTGTGAAGGAAATGGTTGTTAAGGTTCCTGGGGAGGGAAGGAATACATATTAGAGTTCTGGTTAGTGCTAGCATTTCATAGATTATAATAGTAGGGGAAAAAAATCAATTATATATAATTAGCATGATGTCTGATTGCACAGGGACTTACACTTAGGGGGGTTGCAGACTGCCAGAAATAGTGCAAATTGAGTCCACTTTTAGGGTTAGTGTTAGTGTTAGTGAATCATGGGAATTGTTGTTTTTTTTCTGAGACATTGAGCCTTCTCTGTCAGAGAGCTCTGGTGCCACAATAAAATACAGTTCCCATGATTCCCTAGCACTAACCCTAACCCTAAAAGTGGACTCAATTTGCACTATTTCTGGCAGTCTGCAACCCCTCTTAGATAAGATTGCATAGGGTTGCATCCTTATTCTCGAGCTATGGATTTCGTCTCTGTCCCTGCCATTCTTACTTGCAGGGATAATACATGTGGATCTACTTTGCCCTCATCCCCCCTCTGAGTGGTCATTTTGTTACATGCAGTTATCATTGTTGTTATTTTACTTAGTTATATGCTTGATTTTAAATTTAATTAGTTTAATTCTATTTTAAGGGGTATGGGTTGTGGGTAGGGGGTTGTAGGAATTGGGAATGTTTTAATTGTTGTATTTTATCTTGCTGTAAGCCGCCCCGATTGCTTTGCAGAGGGGCGGCTTATAAATAAATTATTATTATTATTATTATTATTATTATTATTATTATTATTATTATTATTTCTTTTCTTTTCTTTTGTCATTGGAAGTGAGGCTAGTGTGCATTGCCTCCTGTCTTGAGGTGTGTCTGGGGATCAGGAAGCCTTACTTACCAGATTAATCCACAATGTGCTTCCCAATATAGTCCCTCTTTGCCTCTAGTAGAGCTTTAAAATGAGAGAAAGAAGATCTTGGAGGCTTCTATAGAAATGTGAGGAGTCAGGCATGGTTTTGAAGTTACAACCAGTATGTGTGTTATATATTTGCTTGAGCTATAGATTAGTTAGCTTGTGAGTACCAGTTAGTCAGCTGTTGTTCTTCCCTACTAGCTGATGTTTCTTTCAGTGTAAACATTGTTGTGTATAAATAAAGTTTTTCTTTTGAAAAGAAAGCACATTTGTTTTCTGCTAATGAATCTCCTACATCATATCTCTCCTTACTTTTTTCCTAAACTAAACCAGCATAAATATCCCAAAGACACCAGATTCTGCTTGGAAATTTTAAGGTTATTTTTCTCCATCAGGACTGAGGAAAGAAGGAAGTTTTGCAGTAGTTGGTTTGTTCCTCTTGCTCTGGAGTGGAGAATCTCAGAGATGTATGATATAAATCCCTTCTTAGAGGATGTCATGAAGAAATTCAAAGGTAAGGAAGGAGAGCTGCAAAGATGTTATGCTGGGCTCTGTCATAGCGATTGACATTTAACCTTCTTGATATTAAATATGAAGTTGGGTACTTCCAAGCAGAAGGTTCCTAGCACTACAGAAAAAAGGACATTCTACAGCCATTTTGTATTTTTTTTTTAGATCTCTTTCTAGAAAGTAAAAGGATGAAAGAAGTGGTGGAAAATACACGAGAGTTATACACTGAAAGCACCAGCACTGGGACTCAGCCTAACATTTCAAGAACATGGGAAGGTAATTAACGATAGAAACCTCCCGTGGAAGCCCCTAAACTTACCTGGATCTGGGCCGGGGAAGGCTTTGGATTTTCCCATGATCATTTTCCTAGGACGTTATCACATGCGGGTCTCAAAAGCAGCAAGAAAGCGGTATGGAATCAATCCAGAACTATACCGGTATAGACCCCATGCTTTCAAACGCAGAAAGCAGCATCATTCCGGTATGATTCTGGTCGCGGCAAATGTAATTCCCAATTCAAACCGGCATTCAAAAGAACAGGGATGATGCCAGATGATGCCGCATTGGGACGGGGATGGGGCGGGGTTCTGTGCGACATCATGTGAACACAGGGGAAAAGGATCCGCAATGGGACGGGGATGGGACGGGATTCTGGCTGCTTTAGACCCCGTGTGATAACGTCCCTAGGCTTGTTGGGAAAGGTGTGTGTGTGTGTTGTTTGGAAACAGGGTCTCTCCTCTCAGTCTATATCCATGTACAACCCTGGAATATCAAGCCATGAGCCTCTGCAGAGCCCTGCAAGTTCCAAACCAGGCAAAGTACCAAATTGGTCCTGAGACAATGACATAAACAGATGACTGATTCCACAAATTCCCTGCTTGAAATAAGGGAGTAGTAGATATAACATAGGACGTTATCACACTTGGGCCACTCCGAAAATAAACGGAAAATAAACCTTGATTCCGCAAATGGCTTTCACACATAATTACTTTAATTGCGAATTTACAGTAAGCGCATTTAACGTTCACACACAAGTGAGAAAAGCCCATAAATGTACTAGAAATGAGCTTCTTGCACATGCGCAGATAGAGGAATGCTTGCTGGAACAATGGGAGAAGCAGGGAAATGCTCCCAAATTCGCATTTGCTTTTCACATTACGGTAAATGCGAAATTACCTTAATTTTGCATTTGCATTTCCTCCAAACAACCGAATTTCAAAAGATCACGGTTAACACCAGTTTCTGTCCACTTTCTGTCCAGTTTCTGTGCGACGTCCTGTGAAAATGCGGGGCACAAATCCAGTTTCTGTTTGGGATTTGTGTGGATTAACCAGCAGATTTGCCCCCGTGTGATAACGTCCTTTTTGTTACAAGAATTTTTTGTTAGACACAATGGATGGGTGCTTATATTTTGTACTTCTTTTCTTCCCAGATGTTCTCTTATCTGGAGCAAAGAAAGGTAAATTTCTAAAGGAAAACTGCTTCTTAATGATGGGTGGGGAACTAGGCAGAAACTTAGGTTGTATTTTCTTGGATGGGGAGGTTTAGTAGGGTTGTAAATATCTTGTGCCCAAGGTGTTACCTCCAGTTGGTGCAGATTTGGTTCATGAATCTGCTCTTTAAGGCTGTAGGGAGAGCAGAACATGGTAGCTACTCTCTGTTTCTGTGAACATAAGCAGCTTCCTTCCCTCTGGCCATGCATCCGCACTGCAGAAATAACTGTTCTTACAGTCAAGAAGGTCTTTCTAATTTTTAGGTGGATTCTCTTTTCTTGTAATGTGAATCCAGAAAACAAGCTTGTTCCATCTTTTACATGGCATCCTTTCAGAAGTTTTAAAAGTGGCTATCATGTCTCCTCTCAATCTTTTTTTCTCCCAGCTAAGCACACCCAGAACTTGGCTTCTGGTTTACTAGGAAGGTATTTTTGTGTGCAGGAGCCAGGAAGGAGAGGGCCATCCCAATCAGTTTTCATCCATTCCACATGAACGCCTTCCTGATTTGAGAGAGGAATGTGATTTTGGGTGGAAAGGGGGCTCCTGAAGATAGAGACATCAGTGCCCCAGATAATTCTGTTTTTCTTCTGTTTCCCTATTTTCTCCCCCATCCCCTATAGTGAATGTAACTCTGGCTCCAGACACAGCTTTTCCCCGGCTCATCTTGACTGAAGATCTTAAAAGTGTGAGATGGGATAAGAAGTATCAAGCTCTTCCTGAGCATCTTGACAGATTTAACCTATTTCCCTTTGTCCTAGGGCGTGAGGAATTCTCAGCAGGAAGCTATTATTGGGATGTTTTCGTGGGATGTCAGGAACACTGGGCTGTGGGTGTTGCCAGAAAGTCTGTGAGGAGAAAAGGTCCTGTTAGGATTAGTCCTAAGTGCGGGATCTGGGCTGTAGGAAATTCAGATCTTCCACTGTGCCTGGATGGGAAGCTTCAGAAGATCCGAGTGTTCCTGAGCTGCTCAGAGGGCCAGGTGGCTTTTTATAATGTTGACACACAAGAGCATCTCTACACCTTCACTGGAGCCCCATTCTCAGGAGAGATCATTCTTCCCTTCTTTCGTGTGTTCCTAAGTGGCTACCTTAGAATCCTTCCTTAAGGCAGCCATGTTGGCCTCATGGACCCTAATATCTGAAGCAAGTTGATGAATCGAAAAACTGGTTATTTCTTGGTCAAGTGCCCCTTTTCCCTTCCTGCCATAGGCCCCTGAGAGGCTAATTCTGGTCACAGTCTATAAAACTCATTCAAAAATGCCTTGTTCTCACAGTTCCCAAGTTCCCTCTTTGGCTTGGTGCTTACAAAGAGATGCAACCTTTTGCCATCATAAAAGGCCTATTCACTGAAGTAGAAGAACGTACATTGTTTTCAGTATCCTGGTCTTAATTTCCCTTTCTTTTCTCCTCCCTACAAGAGGGGGAAAAAAGGAGGCTCTTGTACAATGACATTTTGGGCAAAGATGCTTCATTTAAAGAACCTCGCTTCCTTTCGTGAAGAAAAGAGGAACATACATTCATCCCTCCCGATTTGCGAATTGGAAATAATAGCAAATATTGAAGTCCCATAGGATATGATGGCTGTGAGCCCACTGCGGGCACATGTCATTTTGTACCTTGGTGCTTGCTATCTGTGAAAGACTGAGGGATGTGAACGGCAAGTCTGTGAACGGCGAGGGATGAGTGTACTTACTCAGGGATGACCAAACAACATGAATCTAATTTAGGGGTTGGCAACCTATGGCCCGCAGGCCAGGATCGGCCCCCCAAGGCCTTTGGACCAGCCCGCGCCAACCCCCGCCGCCGCCGCCGCCACTGCCAACCCCCACCGACCGCCACCACCGCTGTTTTGGAAAACAAAATGGCGGCCGCGATGTGTATGGCGGCAGCGGTCGGCTGGAGCCGCGCTCATGAACACGCACGCCACCATTCCCCCCCATCAGCCTGCGGAAGACCCAGGGATCCCCAGCCCGGCCTGGCCCCAGGTAAGGGGAACTTGCCGACCCCTGATCTATCTAATATGCTATTATAGCACACCTATCATTGCCAAATCTCTTGTTGTGAGAGGAGGCACAAGAAGAGAAACAGATCGTACCATCCCCTGCAGTTTTTGATGTCTGTGTCCTGTGATGCTAGTCCAGGGGAAGGCAACCTTTTTGAGGCAGGGGCCGGGTTGCTGTTTCTCAGACAATTGGGGGGGGGGGCAAAGCACAATAAATAAATAAATAAATAAATAAATAAAAATTAAAAAAATTAAAAAAAATATGCATGCACACCTTCTCAGCCCCAGAAAAGCCATGGCAAAACCCCTGTGGAAATTTTGCCAAGAATAGCCCAAGAACAAGTAATAACAACAATAATCAATATCATCATGGTGGGCGGCGGTGGCAGCGGTGGGCGGTGGCGGCAGGACCGGCCTGGGGCCAGTCCAAAGGCCTTGGGGAGGGCCGCATCAGGCCCCCGGGCCTTAGGTTGCCTACCCCTGTGCTAGTCAGTTGTTTCAGACTGCCCTGTTCAAAACTGCTTCATTTATACTCATTAAGTTGGAATAAGACTATTACAGCATAAGATCATTACAGTGCACCTATCACTGCCTGAATCTTGTATTGTAACATGTGATACAGGATGAGAAATGGGGCCTCCATCACCATTTTTGATATTTTTTTCCTGTAAAAAACAAAATCATGGTAGTCCTTTACAACCACTTCATTGTGCTATTAATGCTATTATGGCATGACATTGTAACTTGATTTCACTACTGTCTCAAAAATAAATACAATTTTTTGAAAGTAATGGTGTGGTGGCAACACTGTGGTGTGGGGTACTACATGAAAGCAGTAGATAAATCTTTGGGGCAGAAAGAGGTTGTAACCGCATCTGAATAAATAATGGTTAACAGGTAAAGATTGCAGTGTTATTGCATTATATCGGCTCCAAATTATGGAATGGCCTGCCGGATGATATCCATCAGTTGACAACTTTAAACAGTTTTTAAAAAGCTGTTAAGATGGATCTCTTCCGGCAGGCCTTCCCTGATTAGTTTCCTGGCCTCAGGAGTCTTTTTATCCCTCCTACATTTGGTTTAAATGCTGCCGCACCTATTATTGTTTGTTTGATTATGGTTTGTTTTAATTATGTGTTTGAATCATTGTTTTAATGCAAAAATTGTTTAATTCTTTTTTAACGGGTGGGGGGTATTTTAATATAGTATGATGTTTTTAAATTGTTGTGAGCCGCCTCGATTGCGTGACAGAGGGCGGGATATAAATAAAATTTATTATTATTATTATTATTATTATTATTACAGCATACCATTAAAAAAAGGGAGGGGGAAATCTTATAAGAGTATAGACCACAGAAATCCTAGCTATTTTCTTCAGAAGCTTTGTCCTCCCTGCCCAAGCACAGGAAGTAGTTTCCCTGCTGAATATTTCCTTGGGAATCTCCAAGGGAAGGACAACAAGAGCATACGCACATCACACCTGCTAATTGATTGTTTTCGCAATAAAGTGGATTGAGACACCCGTACTCAAATTGGCTACTGAATCATAGCAGGAAAGGGGGTCATTAGCAGATCATTTTAGGATGAAAAACATGTTCCCAATGACTGTAAAGCACAATAGCACCAAGAGAATCATGACATCATGCAATGAGGTTGAGTCAAAAGTGGGATCAAACCACTACTATGGTGGTCTAATAGCATGGTGTGATAAGGATCCCAGGCATCCCTTTGTATTTTCTCTAGGGACTTTTAGGTTCTCCGGCCCAAATCTATGTTCAGCTTCTGGCAGAGTTGCACTGGAGGACCTAGAAATTCCTAGAGAGAACATATTAATCAAAATTAAAAAGGTAAAGGTAAAGGTATTCTCCGTTGACAAGGTTGTTGAGTTGTGTCCGACCATGGTGGGCAGTGCTCATCTCCGTTAGTAAGCCGAAGAGCCACCGTTGTCAGAGACTACTCTGTGATCATGTGGCCAGAATGATTGCACAGAATGCTGTTTACCTTCCCACCAAAGTGGTACCTATTTATCTACTTGTATTTGCATGCTTTCGAACTGCTAGGTTGGCAGAAGCTAGGACTAATGGCAGGAGCTCACTCCATCATGCAGCACCCGGGCCTCAAACTGCCAACCGGCCAATCTTGCAATCAACAGAGTCAACGTCTGAACCACTTGAACCACTGTATCAAAATTGCAAGTAATAAAATCTGCCAAAGTCAAGGGTTGCAGACTGCCAGAAATAGTGCAAATTGAGTCCACTTTTAGGGTTAGGGTTAGGGAATCATGGGAACTGTATTTTATTGTGGCACCAGAGCTCTGTGACAGAGAAGGCTCAATGTTTCAGAAAAAAAATCCCATGATTCCCTAGCACTAACCCTAACCCTAAAAGTGGACTCAATTTGCACTATTTCTGGCAGTCTGTAACCCCCCCAAAGTCACAAATGTGGAGACTATTTCTATACTCTTGGAATCTACATTTATTCTATCATATCTAGACTCTCTAGAGCAGTGATTCCCAAACTCTGGATTTCCTGGTGTTTTGGATTTTGGCTCCTAGGATCCCTGGGCATTGGCCAAGATCCTCACCTGATCCTGTAGCAGTCACTCGCATCCACCGTCCTCTTTTACCTGCGACTGTTTCAGAAGCCTTTCCTGGCAGCAGCACTTCTTCTCCTGGCAAAGCTGAACAGGTTCACCCAAGTCTGCCAACTTGAGTGCATGGATGGAAATGGGAAAGGGTCCTGAACTTGAGGAGGAAACACATTCAGGAGTAGAGCTCTGTTGGCCATGCAGCAAAATCCAACGAAATCCAAAATCCAATGAAATCCAAAATCCAATTTTATTGGCCAACCAAAATGCACAAAATGTGCATCATACCACACCATCCAAAATCCACAAAACAGTGATACCTTTATGGAACTCTCAAAATGCACAGTATACATGTTGCAAGCTTTCGAAGCTCCACTGGCTTCTGCTTCATCAGACATAGGACGTTATCACATGTGGGCCAGAAAGCAATAATAAAGTGGAAATGAGGCATTCCGAAAATAAACCAAAATTAAACCTTGATTCCGCAAATGGCTTTCACACGTCATTACCTTAATTGCGAATTTACAGTAAGCACATTTAACATTCACACACAAGTGAGAAAAGCCCGTAAATGAACTAGAAATGATCTTCTTGCACATGCGCAGATAGAGGAATGCTCGCCGTGGAACCATGGGAAAAGCAGGGAAATGCTCCCAAATGCGCATTTGCTTTTCACATTATTACTGTAATTTCGCAAATGCATTTCCTCAAAACTACCAAATTTCAAAAGATCTCAGATAACACCAGTTTCTGTCCAGTTTCTGTCCAGTTTCTGTGTGATGTCGTGTGAAATCGTGAGGCACAAATCCAGTTTCTGTTTGGGATTTGTGTGGATTAACCAGCAGATTTCCCCCGTGTGATAACGTCCAAAGGTTAGTTCGGCCCCAATCAGTAAGGATTAGGAGTGAAAGATAGGAGTAAGGAATAGGAATTATTACCTTATACCACTGCAATACATTGGCTAACATATTTCATTAAGCAATAGCATCACCAGGGGGTGGTGCAGGGGGTGTGGACCGCACTGGGTGACACCGCAGAAGAAGGGGTGACATCTGGTCAGTCCCGCTCTCCCTGCAGGGCCTTTCTGGGCCTGCGGGCCTGCTCCCTGGGCCTTTCCAGGGCCATGGGATTTCTTCTTGGGCTTTCCCTGGGGCCGTATGGGTGGTTCTTCAGCCCTCATGTGCGCACTGTCATGCGGTGCATGTGCTCCCATGCAACATGCACACCGGAAGTCCCATGCCAGAAGTCCTGGCCCCCACAGAAGTCACCCGGTCAGGGAACACCAGATACTACCGTATATAGATGAGATAGAGCATAACACCACCGTCATTAAGTACTGCGTCATCCAAAATCCACAAAACAGTGCTACCTTTATGGGACCAACCAAAATGCACATTATACACGTTGCAAGAGTTCCAAGCTCCACTGGCTTCATCAGACAAAAGGTGTTAAAAATCATGAAGAGAAGAAAGAAAGAAAAAATGACCATGGTCCAAAACACACTGCAGAAATAATTCAGTTTGGCACCCCTTTAACTGCCCTGGCTCAATGACAGGGAATTCTGGGAATTGTAGTTTAGTGAGGCTTTTAGCCTTCTCTACCAGAGAGCTCTGATGCTGCTATAAACTACATTTCCCAGGGATCCCTGGTGCTAAGCCAGGGCAATTAAAGTGGTCTCAAACTGGATTATTTCTGTAGTGTGTTTTGGCCCATAGTTAGACTTTTTAGCACTGCATTTGATCCAGATGTTGCATTTGTAGTCTTCAGTCCAGATGGTATGGAAGGGCATTCATGCAGGTGAGCTCTTCCTCCTTCTGGCCATGTGGATGCTGGGAGATGCAGTCCAGGAAATAAACTTTAA
>CM034703.1:323089771-323099981 GCA_020142125.1 Phrynosoma platyrhinos
GAAAAGAACAAAAGACCAGAGGGAAATTATTACTGATCTCTTCTGTCAACTGCGTCAATATTTGGAAGAGCAGGAGAAGCTTCTGCTGATCCACATTGATGAAGTGCTAACGGAGATTGCACAGAGAAGGGATGAGCATCTGGTCAGAATATCCAAGGAGCTCTTCTCTCTTGAAAGGCTCATCCAGGAGATGGAGGAGAAGTGCCAGCAGCCAGCAAGTGAGCTCCTGCAGGTGAGAATCCTGGGGATTCTGGGCATTGCACCCCAAAGTGTAACCTTTCCAAGTTCTAAATGGCAAACTAGAGGATTCTTAGTTACCTACTGAAAGAATCGGAGTTGTTTCTCCATTTTATTTTCTAATAGCTTTTCTTCTAATAGTCTTTAATTTATTTCATTTGTTAAAATATTGTTATTGTTGTGTGGTTTCAAGTAATAGTGACCCTAAGATTTGGCAAGGTTTGTTCAGAGGACACTTGCCATTGCCTTCCCCTGAGGCTGGGAGCATATGACTTGCCTAAGGTCACCAAGTAGGTTCCCATGGCCAAACAAGGATTTGAACCCTGATCTCCAGAGTCACGATTCAATTTCAAACCACTTTGCCACCCGGGCTCCTACGTAATGAGAGATTTTGGCAGTGGGTCTAAACAAGACATTCATTTATGTTTTGTATACACCTTATAAACATAGCCTAAAAACACACTATTAGTATAGTAACATATGTTAGTAGTATAAGGGCTGTGAACATAGCCACACCGGCTCTCTAAAATATTTGTGTGTTGTATCCCTTCCAATCATTTCCAATGTATGGTGACCCTAAGTCAAACCTGTCATGGTGTTTTCTTGGCAAGATTTGTTCAGAGGAGGTTTGCCATTGCCTTCCCCTGAGGTTGAGAGCATGTGACCCGGGGTTTCATGGCTAAACTGCGAATCGAATGCTGGTGTATTCCTTTGATGCACCATATTTGTGTGTCCATACGTCTTTGACTGCTTGTTCTTGCAACAGATCAAAAAATTATTTGGGCAATTTACCTCGATGGCTTTTGATTTGTATACGTGAAAGTCTATTTCTATTTGAGTCTGTAACCCTGTTGAAATCACCAATTATCAGTAAATTCCCTTTATTATCTCTGGTAAGTTCTTTATTTAATTTGTTAAAAAAATTCTTTTCCCCCCAACAGTGCATATATGCCTACTAGGACCAATTTTGAAATTGGTAGTTGAATTTCTACTATTACATAGTGACCATTCCTATCCTTGAACTTTTCTTCTGCTGGATATCACAAAATTACACCTTTTTTCTTTTTGTCTGCAGATGAGTAAAAAAAAACTGTCCTAAAATTGGGTTTCTTAGGCAGTGGATCTCCTTCTCCTTTATTCTAGTTTCTTGGAGTACTATGATATCTCCTCTGCCACAAAAAATTGGGAAATGAGGCACCTCCATCAAGCCTTCTGCCATCCAAATGCCCTTTCCACCATGTTCATTCAGTTTCTTGTTAAATAGCTTCTGCCTGGCATCAATGTGGCCTTGAAATGGCTTCATCAGCCATTTCCGTATGGGATAGGCACTGTCAGCCACCAAGAGGGAACCGATCTGCTGGCCCCTCAGGTGGATGCTGGGGTTCCCTCGCACATAGATGCCAGACTCCATTGTTTCAAAGATGATGGAGTTCTGCATGACCCTCACGTCATGGGTTGATCCTGCCCATCCGATTTCCACATCCACAAAATTCCCCTTGTGGCCACATGTCCCCTGGAAGATGATGGAGTAGGTGTCCTTTTCGGTTCACAAACTCATTTCTCTGTCCCGTGGGTGGCACAATCAGACAGTGGCATCCATTCACAGCACCCACTACTTGCGGGAAGCCCAGCTCTGAGAAGCCATCCATAATCTGGGAATGAGAAGGAAGGGGAAAGTGATGGATAGATATGACAGATACGATGTACCTGTGCAGGATCATCTCAAAAGTACCCCCATTCATTCCTTTGTATAGATATAATATGACAGATATGGCGTAGGTGTGCAGCATTGGTGTGCTCAGTAGTTAAGGGTATGTGGTCTGCCTACCTGACGAGTGTTCCCCAGGTACACAGTTCATGACAGCAGAACCTAATCCATGGCTAGGGCAAACTGCACCAAGACCTCATCCGCAGTGCTAATGGCAACCCTGAATTGCTCCCCTGTCTGCTTGTAGCTGACATTGTGGGCAAGGATCCAGATGGCTATGGTGACCCTTTTCTCCACTGGGATAGCTTTCCTCATGGCAGTGTCAGAGCTCTCTAGTTCCGGATGCAGTGTTTCTGTTAGCCTGTGAAAGAGCCCATGGGGCATTCTGAAGAATGTCCTCCACTGTTCATCTGTCCAGATAGCTGTGATGAACCCATCCCACCAGTCTGTGCTTCTGGGGAACATTCACCAGCAGCATGGACATCTCTCAGGTGGCATCAAGATGGTGGCAACATTAGCAAACTGTAGAACAGGGGTAGGCAACCTTTTTGAGCCGGAGGCTGGGTTGCTGTCCCTCAGACAATTGGGGGGCCCGAAGCACCAAAAATAAATAAATAAAAATATATTTTTAAAAAAATAAAAAAATATGCATGCACAGTCTCTCAGCCCCAGAAAAGCCATGGCAAAACCCCTGTAGAGATTTTGCCAAGAAACCCCCAAGAACAAGTAATAACAATAATCAATATCATCATGGTGGGCGGCGGCGGCAGTAGGACCGGCCTGGGGCCGGTCCAAAGGCCTCAGGGGGCCGCATCTGGCCCCCGGGCCTTAGGTTGCCTACCCCTGCTGTAGAATGATAGTGACTTCCGCTGTGGCAGCTATATTGGTGTGGTGTGTATCATCATCATCACTATGGTTGTCAGTATCTCCGAATGTTGTTGATATCGGTAGGACTATTGCTGCGCCGACCGCTTTGCCTGTAGATTGCAGTTAGTGATAGTGCAGGCCACACAGCTGACATGGCATCCATGATATCGGTTAGCTCCTGGTACTGATGTGAATGGTGTCACTGCGATGATACAAAGGGCCATAGGAATGTGGGTGGGAACATGGCCTTTGCAGCATTGTTCCTGTGCCTCTGCGATCGTGCGCAGGCACAAAACGGAGGTGGAAAAAATTTAATGGAGCGAGCATTGTGGCTCAAAGCCTCATTTTATCTACATGGTGTGGATGGTTCCTCCACATTGGGGCTGGCTTCAGGGCTGGCAGTATGTATGACAGGACTCAATACAGCTTCAGAAAGGGCTGCTTGAAGCCGCTTTTTCCTGCCTGTCTGTATTCCCCCCCCCATTATTAAGCTCTAAAGTATTCAGATTTCTGAGTGTTTCTCTAATTCTTAGTTGCTTAAGTTCTTATTTAATAAGAAAAATCCAGCAAGTTCTCAAAAACACACATATCTATAACTTAATAACTTAAATAAAGCAACAAGATTAGAATGAATTAAATTCCCAGTTAATTCACTTATTAACTCAATTACATTACTGACTAGAAAAAGAACCACCAATCTCGAAACTGCTTGACCTTATAGTACTATTTAACTTAGGTTTTTGATAATGACTCAACTCCTTAAAATAAACAATGAGATTACACAAAGAATGTTGGCTTCGCTGCACCCTTTGGTGGATTATAATAACACAATTGTTTCTGAGCTGAATTACATTTAAGTAAAGTTCAACAATATTCACCAAGATTCATTAACAGTATCACGTGTATATATTTGTATTTAGCTTTAAGCCCAATGTTCACCACCACCAGCATGGGGGACAAACCAAAATAAAGAGTCATGGTGATGCTGTTAAATTCACAGCCCTCTGATGGCCTTGGATAATGCAGCTTTCTTTAAATTGATTTAGGCTAGGGTCCAACAATAATCCCCATGATTCAGCAGTCAAAACAAACTCTCAACACTTGTATGTCCTCAGCTTAGAGTTCATTGTCTTTCAACCAAAATTTCTTGTTGAAGTTGAAAACCAACAATCAGGTTTAAAAGGCTGTTAATTTCACAACTCTCTTTGATAACCTTTGCAAGTGCAGCAGTCTTTGAGTTGAATTGCTTAAAGAGAAATTCAAAGGCTGTTGAATTCAGTTCTCTTTGATAATCTCAAAAAGATACAGCTGTCATTAATTTAAATTGTTTAGGGTAGAGTCCAGCAAGAGTTTAGCCAAGTACTAATCAGCAAAGATTCCCAGTGAAAAGCAAATCCCAGCATTTGTATGTATTGCACTTTAAATAAGCAGAGTTACAAAAAGAAGGAAAAAGACAGCTGAACAGATCTTAGTGTAAGAAAAAAACAACCAGATTTCAAAGCCTGTTTAAATCACAGTTGTCTCTAGAACTGTTAAAAGGTCCTTCAATCACTACTGACTTTATTTACTTAATGTGAAATACAACAAAGATTGTCCCAATTTGCCAACCGAGATCTCAGTGTTTGTATATGCTCCGTTTGAAGTCCAATATATTTATCCCCAGAGAAGAGTAAATTTAAAGTAATAAATCTTATTGAAAAGGTCCATTTCAAAGCTGTTAACTTCACAGCTATCCTCCTCTATTTGGCCACAAGCAGGATAGCAAAACAAAGTATCAAAGTCCTTGGTAAGTAGAAACCAACGTTCAAAACCAAGTCTTAAACTATTAAGCTTCACAGTTCTTGTTGCAAGTCCGAGAAAACACAGCTGATTTGTATTTTCTCCTCTTTACAAAAAAAAAAAAGGAACTTGCACATGTAAGTTGAAAGGAACAAAATTTTGAATCAATGAATTCTTTGTTGGAAAAGTTTCTCCTTGTTAAGGTTGGTATTACATAGTACCTCAACTAATAAGATATTTGAAAAATTACAAATTTCCTTTAAGCTTTTAAAAAGAGTTACAGGGGAGGCTAAAGCCTAAAAGGATCCCAAACAGAAGTGCAGTGGTGGCTTCTCCAAAACAGTGCGAGGTGGTGACTTCTCCCAAACAGAAGTGCAAGGATGGTGAACCCTCGGTGCAGCTTGCTCCGAACTCTCGCGGCACCCAAAAAATCTTATTCTTCTCCACCTCTTGCTCTCCTCTCATCCTCCTTCCCTCCAAGGGTGGCACAGGGAATGCCTTTGAGGTTTGGGCTTGCCCCCAGTGAGCCCCGAACTACCCTAGTCTTCCCCAGCTAGGGTCTTCCAAGGCAAATATTACCTCAGGAACACTGCCTTTGGAGCGGTGTGCACAGAGCTAACATTGCACCACATCGCCTCCCCATCTTAACCGGAAGTCACATGTCTGACATTTCATCAACCTTTCCAGGAGGAATTCCAAATGTCCAAAATTCCAAAATATCCTCCACTTTGAGCATCACCACATTTGCTGTTCCTCTTCAAGAAATTCATCTAGTTGGCAGGCTGTCCTTGCTGCAAACCGAGGGATAAGATGGATCCTTCTAAATTTCTTTTTTCCTAGGAGCAGCAGCAGACAATACTTGCACCCAGAACTCAGGATACATTTGATTCTTGGGGGAGGAAAGGTATTAGGCAATGGGCTGCTTGAGGACACAATGCAAATGTTGAAAGAGTTTTTCCATAATTTCAGCACAATGGACAAATGAAAAGAATAATTTAAATGTAGATAGCAGTCAAGGGTTTCTTGCTAATAAAGTACAATTTTAAGCATTTATCTTACTCGGAGTTCTGTAAGTACGTTGCAAGCCGATAAGGCATTATAATGATGATAAGTTTATCTGAAAAATATGATTGAGTACATAATAAAATACAGTACAAGTAATAGAGCTATAAATAAACCATATGAAATAAATTTATATGAGTGTTTTAGCTTTTAGTTTGTAGTCCTACTTTTTTCTTAAATGTCCTTTATATTTTGCAGTGCTTTCTCCTTTGTGGTTATAACATCTACAGTTATAACATCTAACCTGACGTAGTGCTATGGTTCCATTTTAATGGCCATGTCTGCATCCTCTGGAATCCTGGGGCTCATAGTTTGGGGAGGCACTAGATCTCTCTCATTGAGAATTTTAAACACCCTTCCCCAAACTGCACGTCCCAGGATTTTATGGGATGGAACCAGTGGAGTTATAACGCTATAGTGGTGTAGTGTGAAAGGGGCCCCTGAACTCTCTCTGTGTGATGATAGACACATTACAATTGTTTCCTGTTAACTGGCTTGTGGCGTGGAGAAGGGTGGGAACCCTCATTATTCTCCAGTCCCTCAAATGATCTACCCCTGACATTGTCTGACCTACTGTCAGGTACAGCATGCCCTCCAGACTTCTTTCAGATATAAAGACAGCTCCCAGACATTAAGTCAAAAAGGACAGCTTTATTGCAGAAAAGAAAACAGCGCAGACAGGTCTTGACTTCTTTGACGAATCTAAAGGCACAGTACATTAACACACTTTTATAGAATAGAACAAAGTCCCTTCCCATAGTCAAGTGGCAAACTGTGATTGATCCAAGTTTCCCGCGCCTTGGCCCTTCACATGATGTAATGTCCTACTGTCCGGAAAATCTAACAAAGGGCCAGGTGCGTGTGAATCTATAGCTTCCCGTCGACCTTAGACAAAACAACTGTGAATCCCACATCTGCTCTTTGATTTATGAACTATGCCTTTGTTTATGAACTATGAAGCCTGGGACTAGGAACCCATGGCTATCAAAGCCAGCACAGATATGAGGCTAACTTAGACATCATTTTAACATATTAGATCTAAATCCATTACTCATTGAATATCGAGCACTATACAATTAAACATTTAACCAATTAACTATGAAGGTTTGAATCCAAGCCTTTGCAGCGGCCAAAGCTGGCAACTCTCCCACATTCCAGCTCTCAAAGCTTTTAACTTTTCAGCCAGCACATTTTCAGCTTTGCAGTCATTAACCCCTTCAGCATAATTTTATAACCCATCTCCAGTAACAATTTTATCAACTATTCTAGCAGGAAAGCATTAACCTAATGCGTTCCCGACACCTACCAACATGGTGGGTAGGTCAACATTTCTCCTGAGATTAAAGCAGATTGTTTGGGGAGTCTTTGTGGTGCTTTTTGAGGCTTAGCTTACCCCAGCTGAGTATTTAAATATCATCTTTTGTGGAGTCTTCATGGCATGGTCAATGGCAAAGCGCTGAGTTCTCTCTTTTTTCCTCTCTCTCTTTTTCCTGTAGGACATTCAAAGTACCTTGGTAAGTGGATCCCCCTCATCTTTCTTCACATTTCATTTGGTTGGGAATGATATGGTTAGCAATGAACACATGTGGCCATGCTGGTGTGGAAAATCCAAAGGCATACTCAATTTTAACCCAAGAAAAAAGAAGTTAAAACATATCATTCAAGAAGTTAAAACTAAATGTTACACAAATGGCTAGATGGATTTTTACCAAATTAAAAGGTGTGTCTGAGATGGCCTGACTTAAAATACAGGCTATGCTGCATATGCAAAATCCACTTTGGCGGCGGGGGCACTAATGGGCACCCCACTGCTTTCTTTGGGGGTTGGACCACTTTGGATTGGACCACATTGGAAGGGTATATTTGGAATGGTAAGACTAAAATAAAAGCTACAGACAGAAAGGAAACAAGTTCCACATGCTCTAAGATGGTCAACTATTTATTCAGTTTTTAATTCAGTGTTTGGAGAGTTGAAATTCAGTGTTTGGAGGAGATCATCCTGGAATATATATATATATATATATATATATATATATATATATATATATATTCCAGGATGACCTCCTCCTGTTCCAAGACATATCACTGGCCATGCCTTTTCAAGGTCATCTGGAATATGTATATATACAGAAATGCTACACTGTCTGGTCCTTTTATTTCTATGTTCCTGTCATTTGGAGAGTGTTGCAAGCAATAGGGAAGAACTGGTCAACATGGTAGAAATAGTAGACACTTGGAGTGGAAGTGGCATCATCATGGGATTTACCAGTATTATGCAGTGAGTTCTCTCAAAGGGTATGTGTAACCTTGATAAGATCTATATGGATATTTCAGTACCACTGTTTGATGAGTGTTGCCCTATCTTTTTAAATAATATATTTTAAGCGTATTTATATTTGTTTTCAGCCCCTGAAGAAGGCCTAGTGTGGCTGAAACGCGTTGGGCTTTTTAAACACTGAATTAAAAATTGAATAGACCATCTTAGAACATGTGGCGCTTGTCTCCTTTCTGTTTGCTGCTTGGCTACGTCCTTTCAGTTCCTTATTTCTAAAATAAAAGCTAAACAGCATACATTAAATCCATTGTGTGGGGTCCCTGGTAGGATAACCCCTAAAATTAACTGAAGTCAAGCTAGGCAATGTTGCTAGTATTTTAACAAAACTATATTAATATATACATCAAATAGGAATGCTGTTCTAAGTGTTTCTGCTCGGGGGATTGTGGGATGGACAAATTAACTTTTCTTTCTCCTCCTCTCCTTGCCCCATTCAAGGTATAACAAGAGACAGAAGTTTGAAACTCCAAAGGTTTTTTCTCCCAAGCTGAATTTAAAGACCTGGGAATTCATTGATCTTAACTGTTCTATTCTGGCAGTTATGAAGCCGTTCACTGGTAATGAAAAATGGCTACAAGACCTTTGTTCTAGTTACTTTGGGGGCCCTTTTGCACTACATAAGTGATAGCACTTAAGATTCTACTTGAAATGCCATGTCTACATCCTGTGGGATCCTGGAATTTGTAGTTTGGTGAAGCACTAGAAGTCTCTGGCTGAGAATTCTAAATACCTCTCTTTCCCCCCAAATCCAGGGTTCCATAGGATGGAGCCATGGAATCATATTGCTAATTGTATAGTATGAAATGGCCCCAGGTTCAGGTTTGGGGCTAACAGGGCTCAGAAATCTTTTGTAATTTCTAGCAAGGACAAGAAAATTGAGAAGTTGTCTGCAAATTGAGAAGGCAGTGTTTAACTCCCCATGGATGATTGAAGCCTTTGCTCACCTTCTCTATACTAAACTTTCTTTGAAATCAATTATTTGCATTACCACTCACTTATTTGTACCTATTACCATTTCAAAGGCCCTCCACAACTGATGAAATTTCCAAAGTGAGATATGATGTGGGTGTGTATGAAGGAGAGAGAAATGGAGAGATGTGACTGAACAGTTGTTTCCAACCTTGAATCCCCAGATGCTGTCAAAACTTCAACTCCTACCAGTCCTGGGAAACATGGACCATGGCTAGGAGATGTAGTCCAAGAACACCTAAGAACCAAAGTTTAAGAACCATTGCTTTATCATGTGTTCCCTCCAGATGTTGGTGGACTGCAAGTCCCTAGTCAGTACTGCCAGAATTGAGAAAAACTGGGAGTTGGAGTTGAACAGCAGCTCGATATCTTTAAGAAACCCCCATCCATGAGCTCCCTTCTTTTCCTGACCATGCAGCCTCACCCTTTCTTTCCTTAATTTTATTGAAACTGCTCTTTTTAAAGTCATAATATATGTCCAAGAATTCAATTATATTTTCCTTCTGCATAATACTGGTAAATCCCATGATGATGCCACTTCCACTCCAAGTGTCTACTATTTCTACCATGTTCTTCCCTATTGCTTGCAATCAGGCCTAAAGCAGACAAATCCCTTTATTGCTTATTCTACCTTGTGAAAAATTGTTATCAAAATGAGGCAGCTGCTTAATCTTTTACTTGAAAGTAGATGGAACAGTACCATAACATTATCAGTAGATTCTTTTATAAGCAAGCTAAGAGTGTGGTCAAGAAGACAAAGTTACTAATGACGAAGATCACACAGGCTAGGAAAAGCAGCAACAGTTTGCTTTTGCGGGAGCCTTCTGGGAAGGACAAGATTCCACTCCTCTCTCCTCTCCTCTGCTGAGTTAATGGAGTGGAAACTACTTTTGTACTTTGAACTGAGTTTGCAGCAGTTGAAGCTGTAAGGAGGAAAGTGAAAGAAGGAGAGGAACTGGTTTCAAAGCTGTGTCTTGGGGACCACTCACATAAGCTCCACAGACCAAATTTCTCTCTCTTGAGAATGTGAGTGCAAAAGCTTTCCCATGTACATCTGCCATGTAGAAGTAATTCAGTTTGACACCACTTGCCTTGGATCCATCCTGCCCTGGGGTTTGTAGTTTCATGAGGCATCCTCACTTTTTTGGTAGAGAAGGCTAGAGACTTTGCAAAGTATGCCAACAAATGGCCCCATGTGGATTGTTTATGGCAGGGGTCGGCAACCTACGGCCCGCGGGCCGGATCCGGCCCAG
>CM034703.1:323159243-323173116 GCA_020142125.1 Phrynosoma platyrhinos
GCGGATTGTTTTTCAGATGACATTTGCATCAAAGAGAAATAACTCAAAAATAACCCGAATGGAAAGCCGACAAGCCCACTCCTTTATGCTTTTAGGAACTTTCGAAAGTAAAAAGGATCGGGTTTTGGTGCCTTTCCATTCGGGTTAATGCTGAGATATTTTTCTTTTACACAAATAGTCTGAAAAGCAACCTGCTTCTGTGGGGGGGGGGGTGTTTCCACATTTTTAAATCCCATTTCTGCATGGGATTTAAGCAATTTGCCTCTGTGTGATAAACTCATATAGGATGGCCTGAGCTGGATTAGGAACTCCTCCAAGTCACCAGGGAGAGAAATATGACCAAAGAGAACTCTTTCAGACCTGTTTCAATGACAATTAATGTAACGTAGTTATGTAGTTATGACATAAACAACTAGCAAAATTAAAATTATACCTTTTAACTATCATATGCACAGCCTAAATGCATATTATAATAATATAATAATAATAATAATATTTATTAAAATTAAAATTATACCTTTTGAAATGGTTGAAATGAAAATTTGATGAACTATGACACTCTTTTTAAAATGTGATTTTAAAAAAATAATTAACAACTGGGGGCTTTCCTTTTCTCCTCCCACTAAGGGCCTTTGCAGACTGCCAGAAAAAGTGAAAATGGAGTCCACTTTAAGGTTTAGGGTTAGTGCTAGGGAATCATGGGAATTTTTTTTCTAAGACATTGAGCCTTCTCTGTGCCACAATAAAATACAGTTCCCATGATTCCCTATCCCTAACCCTAACCTTTACGTGGACTCAGTGCACTATTTCTAGCAGTCTGCAAAGGCCCTAAGCCTCCCACCATCCCTTCAGCTTCTTAAAGGGACACAGGCAAATACCACATCCCATTTCTGCCCAAAGGAAGATGTTTGAGAAGCAGTGGTGCCTCTGGCTTTTGAATTCAGTTACACTCATCCCTCCACATTTACAGCTTTGATTTTTGAGGCTTTGATTATTCATTGATTTTGTCAATGTGTTCTCTCTAGAAATATCTAGGTCCTCCAGAGCAACTGTGTGGTCAACTTTAACCAAAAGTCGCACTGAAAGACCTTGAGATTCCTAGAGAGAATACTCCATTAGACATTGGTAGTTCCTCCAGTGCAATTCTTTGGTCAATGTCTAGTAGATGTTGACCATAGAATTGCACTGGAGGACCTAGAAATTCCTAGAGAAGTGTTTTCTCAGGTAAAAACAGTGGGTTTTGTTATTTGTGGTTTTTCCACTTTCATTGGGGTCCTGTGCCCCTAACCCCAGCGAATGTGGAGGGACGAGTGTATATTAACCATTTCCATTAAGCATTCTGGATTAATCTTCATCAAGGTGAAAAAAGAGAGAGCAACAGCTGTTCCTTTGAAGTGACCTCTCCTGCTGCCTCTTGTTTGCTTGCTCAGTCCCTTCTCTCATCCTTTTCTGTTATATTTGAGAGTCCGTCTTTTCTGTGTTCTTATTCTAGAACATGAGTGGCATGAAATAAGTCAATGTGCCAAATGTGGGAATGGTTTTATGGATGAATTGGATCTTTCCAGACACCAGAGGACCCACAGAGAAGAGGAACATAAAAGGAAAGAGAAACTATGGAAATGTTTAAAACACAAGGGAGGGAAATGCTTCAAATGTGAAGTGTGTGGGAAATGTTTTGCTAGAATTTCTGGTCTTCTGTGTCACATGAGAATTCACACAGGAGAGAAACCATTCAAATGCCAAGAGTGTAGAAAAGCTTTTACCCAGAGCGGACACCTGTCAACTCATCAAAAAGTCCACACAGGAGAGAAACCATATCCATGCCAGGAATGTAGAAAATCATTTACTTTAAAGGGAAATCTTATGAAGCATCAGAGAGTCCACACAGGGGAAAATCTGTACAAGTGCCAGAAGTGTGAAAAATGTTTTGCTACAAACTCAAATCTTGTGGTACATGAGAGAGTCCACACAGGAGAGAAACCGTACAAGTGCCAAAAATGTAGAAAATTGTTTGCTTTAAAGGGAAATCTTATGAAGCATCAGAGAGTCCACACAGGAGAGAAACCATACAAGTGCCAGAAGTGTGAAAAATGTTTTACTCAAAGTGCAAACCTTGTGAAGCATCAGAGAGTCCACACAGGAGAGAAACCATACAAGTGCCAGAGGTGTGAAAAATGTTTTAGTCAAAGTTTCAGCCTTGTGATGCATCAGAGAGTTCACACAGGAGAGAAACCATACAAGTGCCAGAAGTGTGAAAAATGTTTTGCTACAAACTCAAGTCTTGTGGTACATGAGAGAGTCCACACAGGAGAGAAACCATACAAGTGCGAGGAATGTAGAAAATGTTTTGCTACAAACTCAATTCTTGTGGTACATGAGAGAATCCACACAGGAGAGAAACCATACAAGTGCCAGAAGTGTGAAAAATGTTTTGCTCAAAGGTCCAACCTTGTGAAGCATCAGAGTGTCCACATAATAGATAAACAATACAGATGCCCAGAGTGTGGGAAATGTTTTAGTCGGAGAAGCAACCTTTTGAGACACCAAAAAAACCATGCAAGGGAGAGAACTTATCTAGGCCCTCATGTAGTAAAATGCTTTGATCAAACATCCAAAGTTGGGTCCCACAAGAGGATTCACTTAGGGCATATGTCTTGCTAGAGAAAGAAAATCTTTCATCATGCAACAAGCAACTCAGCCTTTCAGCCACATTTATGTCTCAAAATTGGAAAAAGGCCCCATAAATGCGGCAAGTATGGAAAACGTTTTACTCAAAGGGCACAACTTGTGATTCACAAAAGGGTTCACCAAGGTAAGAAACCATATCGATGTTTATAGCATGGAGAAAGCTTTGTCCACTTCCTACATCTGAACAGACATCAGAGGACTCATGAAAGACAGTAATTGTATAATGATGCCTTGTGTAGAAAACACAAGAGGAGGAGGATCCATCTTGATGCTTGTTTTTTGGCCAAGCTTATTTTAGAAACTATTAAAAACTCAGAATTGGAAATAAAACATCTGACAATACAGAGGGTGGGAAATAGTTGTATTACTATTTGTTATCTTTGACACATCAAAGTCTCCAACAAGGAAGCCACATAAGTGCTACGTATATGGCAGCAGTTTTTATAGCCACAAATTACTTTAAAAACAAAAACGAAAAAAACAAAGCTCACTTTCATCCAGACCAACGTCCTACTGCTAACATTGGCCGGACACAGGTTTCTTAGAAATGCACAAGCAAGGCTGCAAAGGCAGAACTCTTTCCCATCTCTTTGTCTCAAGCATCTTGTATTGTGAAATATGCTGACTCTAAAGATGGAGGTTCTGTTCTATCTGCTGTTTCAAGCTCACAAGTGTCTTCTGTTTCAGATGAGAAGCATCAACTTGGAATGTGGCGCTTAAGAGTACATACCTCCATAGCTATACGAGTAGCAACATAATTTTCCTATGTGCTAATTCTGCTTTCAAGGGCTATGTTTTTAAAATACAGTGATATAATAAAGGTTTGAATTATTTGGAAACTTCTGCTTATTTCGACCCACCACTAATGAGTATGAAACTGGTAGTGGACTGTCAAGTAAGGAAATTGGCTACACTCATTAAGGAGACACTTCCCCAGTGGAAATATTCATGGACTTTAAGCAGCAGCAATAATAGGATGGGTGCCATGAGGAAGTGAGTGTGTGTCTGTCTCCTTTCTCTACCCGCTGAATCTGGTCAAATGGATGGGATGAGGTGCAGCTCAGTGCATGGAGAAAAGACATGGACACACTCTTGCTCGCTTGCTTATCATTATCCAGCAGATGCCTTCTTTCCATGGTGCCCACTGAGCCTGTTTGAACAGGTGAACATGTAAACAAGCTATTTTTCAGAACTTGGCAGTCCCATTCCGGTTTCCCCATTCCTCTATTTGGTTATTGAAGGACCTTCCAGAGAAAATAGACCCCAAACACACTGCAGATTCCCAGTCATGGTTTAGGGACAAACATATAGAGTCATTGGATAAACAGTGGTTCTGAACCTTTGGTCCCCTAGGAATTTGGACTTCAACTCCCTGAAGCGCTAACCAGCCCTAACTATCAGAAAATCCCCACATTTCAGATAAATCCTCATTGAGGACAGAAGGCTAATAAACAAGCAGTGAGACAATGAGAACAAATTAAATAGTGATGGACGCTATCTAGGTTTCTTATAGAAAATATGATAAAGTAGAAAAATCCTAACTTGTTCAATGACTAGAAGAGATTTCACGTGGAAAAGCAAGCTGAATGCCCACAACAAGATCCATCCTAAAGAGGAGAATATTCATACTCTGCAGTAAATGCTTCATGAAAAGATCATATTGCATTAAAATATGAGCTAATGCATAAACACAACAAGAAAGCCAACTACAATGGAATATTTCAGGGACTATTAAAATTTAAGTTCCAATAGATATGTTTTAACAGCAAAACAACATGGAAATATTCACATTGAAAAGTTATCTATATTTCTGAAGAACGATCCACACTAGAGAAGATTCACACAACCATATCCAATTAGAGTAAAAGGTGAAAGGTTTCGATATGATATGTTTACAAACAGAAAAGGAATCCAGATACTTGTTTGGTCTGTAATAAAAATGTGGCTCATCAATTCAGTCTTAATAATAATAATAATATAATAATAATAATAAAATTTATTTATACCCCTCTTAAATGAAGACAATCTAATAAAAGGAAATCCATACTGGAGAGATAACTGTCTAAATGGGCACATTGGTGTGATGGTGTAATCTTTCCCACTAAACAATTGACATTGCAAATAGGGTTGCCAGATTGAAATCTGGAGGTGGGACCCCATTCCTTCAATGGCTGTGTAGAAGAGGAGCTTTCAGCAGTTCAAAATTGTGGCTATATTGTTCATGTGCACTAGCTGACTTGGCTCTAACAACAATATAATTGTTGCCTTTGCCTTTTTATCAGCCTGTTGCCGTACATTACTCCACAGATGAGCAGGAGGATTTTCTACATAGTCCCATAAATTTTCTCTAATCATAAAGCCTTGTAACTTAACAGACCATGGGGGGTAGTTGTTGCCATTTAATTTATCAAAGCTCAAAATTCCTCTGAAATTAGCCATTACTTCAGGTTACTGAACACTTAAAACACTTCCAACAAAAACAAAAAGATTTTTAAATGGATGAAGGCCGTTCAGTCTTTTGTGAAAAGACAATGCAGTCATGCAAAAATGAAACAAAAACAAGCCGAATACCAGCTGGCAGTTTGTACTTTGCAAAAGCACACAGAAATGCAAAAACTCTGCTGAACAAGTTTGTCTGGAACCCGGGCCACTCCTCAGGCACTATACCAGCCTATGTTGGAATATACTGGCCTATACTGGGCCCATAACCCAGTGTTGGCAAGGGGGTGACCAACTACCAGTGCAATCTGAGGACAAACCAACTCAGATGCACCCAAACAATACTGTAACAGAGTAGCAGAGCTTTCAAAATAAAAATACCTAGCTATTGGTATTGGCAATGGTTTGACCCACTTTTCACAAACAAAATAAGACTCACAGATGTAGTGACTCTTCCAAGTAATCTGGAGTCTTTATCTTCAGTTACTTTGTATATGATACAGCAAGTATCAGATAATACACTCCAACTTTTCTCTCCACACTATCAGCTACACCACATTACTCTACAACCTAACCCACTCTACACATCTAACTCATATGTGAATGTTATCTCAGTTCCCCTTTATAGATACTTGACTCAGAGTCATCAGCCTGCATCACACCCCATGATGCAAACACACTGCAACTTTGCCTCATACCATGTGCTCATGACCCAGCTGTTCTGTGGATGTCCCATAAAATACATGTCATCACATAATGCCTGTCAATCAAGATATTTTTCTTTGCTCAGTTTACAGCAAAGTTGCTCCAACAGCCACCCTTACATGAAGCTGCTGGGAGAGGTCACTCAGAGGTTTGGATTTGGATTTCATCAGTATGCTGATGATACCCAGCTCTGTCTCTCCTTTATAACTGATGCTATGGTAGCACTGAATGTAGTAATAGGACTGGATGTAGGTGAACAGACTGAGCCTTGATCCAGACAAGTGCTGACAGTCTGTAGGAAAGCCAATCAGGGATTGGAATCGCAGCCTGATCTAGGTGGGATTGCATTCACTTCTAAAGAGAAAGTTCACATTTTGGATGTACTCTTGAATCCAGCATTGCTCCTGGAAAGCCCAGCTGCTGCAATGGCCAGGAGCACCTTTGCACAGATTCAGCTAGTGTGCAAGCTGTGCCCTTTCTTGGGGAAGGCAGATCTGGCCAAAGTAGTTCATGCCATATATAGTTACCTCTTGATTAGACAACTGTAATGCACTCAATGTGAGTCTGCCCTTGAAAATTGTTCAGAAGCTGCCCAACTGGTGTCACCTGCGGATTGTAGAAATCCTATAACAGTGGTCTTGCAAAGATTGTCCCGGCTTTCAGTTTTCATTTGAGCTCAAATCAAATGATGGTGTTGGCCTCAAAGGCTTAAATGACTTGAGGGCAAGATATCTGAAAGACCTCCTCCCATATGAGCCTGCCAAAAATCTGAGATCTTCAAAGTAGACCCTGTTGTGTGTCCTAACACCTCATGAAGTTAGGTTGGTGGGTGTGCATAAGAGGACTTTTGTAAGAAAGGGGAAAAGTGAGATCTCAGCCCCATCGCTGAATCTTTGTGGAAAGCTAACTTTCTTTGGCCAAAGAGTTTTCCTTCTCTCCAGAACAGAACAGCCTTGCAGTCTGTACCAGGAGCAAAGGAGAACACATTTACTAGCAAAGATCAAAAATTTGTAAACTCCCATAGAAATGATACAGAAGGCTACATGCTCATGTGTATAGTTGTGATGTTCCATGATTTCACTAGATGGAAGTATCTGCTTAGCTATAGTTTCAACAATCTACAGCAGGGGTAGGCAACCATTTTGAGCCAGGGCCGGGTTGCTGTCCCTCAGACAATTGGGGGGGCCGAAGCACCAAAATTAAATAAATAAATAAATAAATAAATATTTAAAAACATTAAACATTTAAAAAAATTTTAAAAATATGCATGCACACTCTCTCAGCCCCAGAAAAGCCATGGCAAAACCCCTGTGGAGATTTTGCCAAAAAAACCCTCAAGAACAAGTAATAACAACAATAATCAATATCATCATGGCAGGTGGGGGGGGGGCAGTGGCAGTGGCAGCAGGACCGGCCTGGGGTTGGTCCAAAGGCCTCGGGGGGAGTGCATCCAGCCCCTGGGCCTTAGGTTGCCTACTCCTGCCCAGGGCACTGACCCTTCCACTCAAGTATATTCATGCCCTATTCCCAAACTTTTATGTCCTTCAAGGGAGACCTTGGTCTCCATGATGCAGCCTATGAATTTCTGACCGGAGAAGACTTGGAGATGGACTTTCCCTGTACAATTTTGTAGAGCAGGGTATAAATACATAATAATAATAGTGACTTGTATCCAACACACACACACACCTTATATGCATCCCCAGAGCAATGAAAAGACTACAGTAAGTTGAGAACATGAGTTTGGGAATTGGCCATGCTAATTAGGGAATTCTGGGAGTTGTAGTCCAAAAAAAAAAAAAGACCTTTTCAGACTCTGCTAATACTGTCAATTCACCCACCACTCCTTCTTAGTGCTGTGGAAGCGTGATAGACCCTGAGCCAGAGTCCAGTCCCTTTAAGGCTTCCCACTTTGTAGGAATCGGGTGGTGCCTTCATGGGACCTTCAGGCATAATAACCTCCAGGAGGTCCTTTCTGGAGAAAGATTTTTCCCTGTTGATCTCCTCAGTGCTGCCTTTCACATTTGGGATAGGAGGGAATACCACTACATTAGGTAAGGCCATGGACAATGAAGGGGAAGGAAAGAGTGAGAGTGAAACCCATTCCCAGCACAAGGGAAAAGCAGAACGAGAAACTGATGTTCTCCATCACTGCTTTTCTATGCTTTTTTCATGTCCCCAATCAATGTTTGCTTGTTTCTCTGGGGATCCTTACCCTGTTCCTTAGGGTTTAGAGGAAAAAACGTGTGGGCTTCAAGACTAAAGGATGTTAAAATCCCTCTACCAGTTTCATTTTAGAGAAGATGGCTTCCCTTTGGAACCTGGTTGTGGTTTGTTTTGCAAGAGAGCAGTGTTTTTTCCTTCCTGGATTTTGCTCTAAGGTGGCAAGGATGCTTTTATATTCATATAAAATCTCCTAGACAACATTTGACTCATGAGAGTAAAAAAAAGGCTAGCCTCATTTGAATCCTGCCATGTGGATTTTGTACTTTGCATGTGGTCTGTACTCAGGTGACAGTATTCAGAAATACCACCTACCACTCCCAGTCTGAAATGGCAAATACCCTCTTACCCTCATTGCATGTTCCCAAGCCAAAGCTGAAGGTGGGGTGAAACCCACTGAGCCTCACACCTCCTAAAAGAAACTTAGGGCCTTTGCAGACTGCCAGAAATAGAGCAAATTGAGTACAATTTAAGTGTTAGGGTTAGTGCTAGGGAATCATGGGAATTTTTTTTCCTGAGATGTTGAGCCTTCTGTCAGAGAGCTCTAGTGCCACAATAAAATGCAGTTCCCATGATTCCCTAACCCTAAAAGTGGACTCAATTTGCACTATTTCTAGCAGTCTGCAAAGGCCTTTATTCAAGATGTGCTTTCTGTAATTCCAGAAGTAATCCTTCAGTCTGTACAGAATACATATAACATGGTGATCTGTGATTCTTCTATAGTTCTCGTTTCTTGACAAATACTGTCCAATGTCTCTATCAGGCAATGTGCAACCTTTCTTTGTGATCTTGATGATTTTCAAAATTTGATAGTTTCTGAGATTACTTGGATGCCATGCTTCTTGCATTGGCAAACTAATCAACTAGGAGACAATGCAAAGTTCTGAAATGATGTAGAAAAATCTGTCCCCATGTTTATAATATTATAACTTTAATGTAACTCCAGAAACTGAACTAAAACAATACCAGAATGGAGACACAACTGTTTCCTTGCAAACAGGGAATTATGTTTTTATAAGGCAACATTGAAATTTTGCGAAAAGGCAGGAATGGTCTTCCTATCATGAATAGGCCACATGTAGCCCTCCATATATTCTTAAACTGCAACTTCCAGCATCCTTATACAGCATAGCTATTGAGGAGGAATGCTGGGACCTGCAGTCCAGACACATTTGTAGAGCTATGCTTTGCTTTAGATTGATAAATGAGTGAACATCTTTACACAGAATTCTGGCGGTCTGTTCTCCCCAGTGTTGTAATAACCACAAGATTCACATTTACTTTTAAAAGTAATAAAGGATGGGTCTATCCCTAATTATTAGCTAAATTGATCCTTCATGTTCAGAGGCAGGAAACCTGGGAGTAGTTTTGGATCCCTTTTTTATTTTCTACTTTTCATTCCAAGTCATGGAGCATCTGTGACAAAACAGCTGAGCCTTTTCAAAATGCTTCCCCTTTTTCTTTCTCTTTCTCCCTTTCTAGAGGGTCCAGCGAGGTCTGTGTCTTGATGATGGAAAACGGGAAAGAAAAAGAGTGCAGCAAAAGCCTCTCGGGTGGGAGATTCTCTTCAGCTGCAGGACTGGTGTTGGGGAAATTAAGAACCTGATAGAAGAGTCATGAAAATTGTTGTCCAAATCCTTTTGTAAGCCCCAGCCAGAGTAAAACCACAGAATTAGCAGGATTTCACATTGTGTTGACTCACTATGCAGCAGTGGAATCAATGGTTCTAGTCGCTCCTCCATAATTGCGGGGGTTGGGGCAAAGGACCCTCACAAATCTGGAAAAATCATGAATAAACCGTCTCTCCAGTTACACAGTGGCTTGTCTCTGACCGCGCATACTTGCCTCTGGTCCCCCTCCTTGCTGCCCTGTAACTGGCTCAACTGGGCTAGTTACAGGGCGGCAGGAAGGGTTGGAGACAAGCATGCATGCTTGACTCTCTTCCTTCCTATGAAGCCTCAGAGAGCTTGCCCAAGATCTCTGAGACATCGAGGAAGGGGAGAGCAGTGTGCACACCCTTCCCAGCTGTTTCCCTCCTCCTGGCTTCTCCTACCCCATGGGGAAAGGTGCAAGGGAGAAGAGGGGGGTGCAAGTGCATGTGGCTGACACTCGTGAATAATCAAATTCATGAATGTCAAAGCCGCGAATTTGGAGGAATGACTGTGCTCTAATTAGAAGTAAAAGTAAGATTCCCGGGCATGTGAATTTCTGTAGACCAGGGGTAGGCAACCTTTCCCCTTTAAGGGCCGAGGGATTTCAGCTCCCAGAATCCCAGGAGTTATTGGCCAACATGGGACTATTGGCCAACATGGCTGAGGCTTCTGGGAACTGAAGTCCCTTGGTCCTTAAAGGGGAAAGGTTGCCTACCCCTGCTGTAGACTGAAATAATTTCTATTTTTTGCAGGTGAATAAAGATTCTGAAGAGGTCCTTTTGATCATCAGATGGGGGAAGAAAGGAGAGTCTCCATCCATTTCTGTCCCTCTGGATGAAGCAGTGGGGGGATCTCACAAAAGATGCCCTTAAATCAGGTAGAGGTTCATGCCATCTCCCTCTCTATAATAGAGCCCTTGGGCTTGTTCTGCACCAAGGTAGAGAAATGCTGATTTTTTCGAGTGAAGTTGGAGGCATACTTGTACTTGGCTGTAACCCAGAGATCTGTTTTTTCAGTTGGATAGCTGAGCAAACATCATTCTTGCATGTGCAATATAGCTCACTGAGTCCCTGGGAATCCTGCCCTTCCATTTTCCTAGCCACTCTGGCTTTCGGGAGGAGCTGCATGTACTGTCCAATTACGGCATTTCAGAGGTTCCCTCAAGTCTGTCAGCCATACTGTTGATATCGTAATCCGTACTTGTCCTACTAGGTACATTGCTTCTACAGCTGGCCTTGTCATTTCAGAGACCAGACAGCAGGCTTTGGGTTGCATGAAAGCCAGCAAAAATTTTACCTCGATTTCCTTGTGTTTTTCTTCACACGAATGGGGAAAAGTGCTTGTGGTATTTTTTCTCTGTGCAAAAGAAGCTGGCCATGTGGCTGGGATGATGGGAGCTGGAATCCCAAACATGTAAAGATCAGAAGTCTATGGAAGGTTGGTCCAGGTCGTAGTACAGAATGAAGATGGAGACATAAAACTCCCAACTGTTAAATAAACATCTCCTTTTACATGGGGTTGCCACAGTCTACTTCCTAAAACCCAGTCATCTAATTTACATCTTATGTAAAATAAGGTAATTTCTTAGATCCTTCCATTACTTGTTCCATTTTTTTAATTCACCATGTTTCCATTTTAATACATTTTTTTGGTGTTACAAGTAGACGAAGGGCCTCGACAGACGACTAATTGAGTCGTCTTGGAGGCAAGGAAGAGGAGGGGCAGCCGCACGAGCGCCGCCCCTTCCTCCTCCCGAGGTTGCCCTCAGAACTGCCAGCCCTCCGCACGGCCGGCGCTCTCAGGGCAACCTCCTGCCGCAGCGTCCGCACACGCTGCGGCGGAAAAGTCAGAGAAAGTGCGCCCGACGCATTTAGGGTGCACTTTCCCTGACTTCTGAAAGGAGCGCCAATTTAGCGCTCCTTTTAGGGACGCTGCCGGTGCGCCGGGGTGTGGAGGCTGCGGTCCCGCGGCGCACCGTCCCAAGGCGTCTCGGACGCCCTGGTCTGCTTCCCCCCGAAGAGAACTAGTACAGAATAATGCTTGAAGTGCTGTTCTTGGAACAGAGAGCCTCACGTGGCATCCAGAAATGAAACAGTTTGACAGCATTTTAAGTGGTATAGCTTCATGCTATAGAAATTTTGGATTTGTAGTTTTACCAGGTCTTTTGCCTTTTCTACCAGAGTACTGGTGCCTGACAAAACTACAGATCCCAGGATTCTGTAGGCTGCAGCCATGGCAGTTAAAGAGGTGCTGAACTGCATTACAGTCGGCCCTCGGTATCCACAGGGGGATCCATTCTGGACTCCCCTGCACAGATACCAAAATCTGAGGATGCTCAAATCGCCGTTGTCCTGTGGTGGTATGTGCATGTGGCCATGCTGCCATTGGGGACATAGGCTTGCCGTCCACGGATGCTGAATCTGCAGATGGCAAGTCCACGGATACCAGGGGCTGACTGTATATCTACAGTGTACATGCACCCTCAGGTTCCAATCTCCGCTTGATCATGGAATTTACTGTGTGGCTTGAACACCACCAGTAAATTTAAAGAAACCTCCTAGCAAGTCCATTCCTTCTTTCCTCTGCCACTTTCTTCCCACCATCTCCCCTCACATCCCAGCCTCGCACAATGTGCTTGCAAAGCAATAGTAGGACAACCCTACCTTCATATAGGAAAGCTAGCTCCCTCAGAGATTAGGGATGTAGTCTTGGCTTTTCCCTGATGGTGGTTCTACATATCCAGGGATGGGGGAGCATCTAAAGATGCCTTATAGCCCCCAGCCCAGTATTGTGAAGTGGTCAAGCCCTGTTTGGATTGCCTCATGTGCTGATTCCACTTTTCTGAGTGTGGGCTGTTTTCTGGTTACAGGAATGCGTGACTTTTGCAGATGTTTCTGTATATTTCAGCAAGGAGGAGTGGGACCTTCTGGATCTGAACCAACGATCTTTGTACATCCAGGTGATGATGGAAAACTATGAGAACGTCTCCTCACTGGGTAAAGAACATGGCTTCCATTTTAATCCATTCTCCTTTCTAAAGTACTTCTATTGTCCATATAATTTTGGGGAAGGATATACTTGGTAAAACAGCATTAAAATTATATCAAAAAAATTAACAACTTGCTACAATTCCATTAAAAACAAAAGAAGCACCACAATCTAAGAGGCTCAAGATCCTCTCTTTCTCTCTTCTTCGGCCCAGAGAGTAATTAGATCGTGGTAAATTGTTTTTTCTCCTGCACCCCTGTGGCTTCACAGGCCAGCCCAAGATACTATACTGTCTGAGGCCTGGTGCAAGAGAGCAACATTGGATGCCTTGGGTTGGATAGAGACCTTCTCCAAATCACCAAAGAAGAAAATATGACCAAAGAGAATCTTTCAGACCTGTTTCACTTATTTCTCTCTCTCTCTTTTTTTTTCACTTAGCGTTGGCTCACTGTCATTCTCTGTCATACTTGAGTCAGTTTTTTCTCTGTTGCTCTTTCTTCCTAGAACATGAGTGGAGTGAAATAAGACAATGTGAGAAATGTGGGATCTGTCTCATGAATGAGTTGGATCTTGCTAGACATCAGAGAATTCACAAAGAGGAACATGAAAACACAGAGAATGCTGTGAAATGTTTAAAACACAAGGGAAAGAAATGCTTCAGATGTGAAGTGTGTGGGAAATGTTTTCCTCATAATTACAGTCATGTGAGGCACATGAGCATTCACACAGAAGAGAGACCATTCAAATGCCAAGAGCATGAGAAAAGTTTTACCCAGAATGAACACCTGGCAAATCATCTAAGAGTCCACACAGGAGAGAAACTATACAAGTGCCAGGGGTGTGGAAAATGTTTTATTCAAGGGTCCAGCCTTGTGATGCATCAGAGAGTCCACACAGGTGGGAAACCATATGAGTTCAAGGATTGTAAAAAATGTTTTGCTACAAGTTCAAATCTTGTAACACATCAGAAAGTCCACACAGGAAAGAAACCATACAAGTGCCAGGAATGTAAAAAGTTGTTTGCTTCAAAAGGAAATCTTATGCAGCATCAGAGTGTCCACACAGGAGAGAAACCATACAAGTGCCAGGAATGTAGAAAATTGTTTGCTTTCAAGGGAAATCTTATGACACATCAGAGAGTCCACACAGGAGAGAAACCATACAAGTGCCAGAAGTGT
>CM034703.1:323177845-323205128 GCA_020142125.1 Phrynosoma platyrhinos
TTTTGGGGAAGAAAAAGTGCGTCTTATATGGCGAAAAATACGGTACACCTCTTTCACCTGATGTTCATAAGCATCATGTGAAATGAAAATTTAAATACAAAAACTCTAGCACACAAACACGTTTAGTGTAAATTTCAGCTGTTTGGATTCACCGAAAGATTTGATATCTGCCTGCATGTCTAACTCTTCCAGTTTGATGTCATCTGCAAATCTGATTAACATGCCTCCCATTCCATCCAGATCATTTATAAAGATTTTGTACAACAGTAGGCTCCATACAGATCCTTGCAGCATCCACACAACTTCCTTCAAGAATGATGAGGAACTAATGGTTAGCACTCTTTGGGTTTAGTGCATCAACTAACTACAACTCCACCTAATGGGAGAACTGTCCTGTCCACATTTTACCAGTATGTCTGCACAAAACTTTGTCAAAACCTTTGCTGAAATGATAAAACTATATTCACAGTATTCCCCTCATTTACCCAGCTGGCAGTCTGTATTAAAAGATTAGTTGGGCATAACATAATTCTGAGCAACCCTTTCTGGAGCTTGATGAACAGTGTTCTTATCTAAATACAAGAAGTTTTGCTATAATGCAATAGTTGCATTCCTTTAAAAAAATCTAGGTTATAGAAAATCATGCTCTAAAAATAACAAGATTTATGGGAATAATAGGGTTAGGTGCAGTTCTCAGAAGAAATTACTGACAACTGAGGTATTTAATTTGCCATAAATTTTAATGGTAAGCATAAATGGTGACTCTTATCATAGAAAAGCATGATAAGGCAAATATGAGGAAAGCCTTTGGAGTTCACCCCCCAAAAAATAGTGAGAAACCCACCCGTCCCCAATACTTTAAACAATAACACTTACCATGCGTTAGCAAAGACAAGCTTCAGCTTGTTGCGACAGTCAAGATGTTATGTAAATGCTCCTTTATTAGCACACCCTGCTCACCTCACACTGTATTTGGGGTCCCCATATTTCATGTTTCATATGTGAAGCCAGCATCTTGAAAGGAACACTAAATCAAGTTCCCAGAAGAAAAGGAGACCCAAAGCATGTGGACAATCCAATTAATAAGACAATCAAAGTTGCTAATTGTTCCTTCCCCCAAGTCACCTGCATTTCCTCTTGCAGCTTGAGACAAAGGATCTCCTTGCACCCAAAGCATTAAGCGAAAATCTCTGCTTGCTTCCTGCCATGTTCCCAGCCACATTATCCTGTCCAGTCACCCTGGGGTTGTCCTGATCCAATCATTATTTTTGTAACTCCAAAGTTAAAACCATCAATCAGCCAGAATTTCATTGTCAGTTCCTGGGAAAGACACCAGGTTTTTGTTACAGTGCTAGAGAGCATCTTGTGTACCCCCAGAGGTTAGAGAACTACATACTGATTCTACAGACTAACACAGCTATATCTTTGAATTCTACCCCCTGAGGTTAGCTATCAAGTATAAATATTTATCTCAAAACCTAGCCTCTTCACACACAGCTGGCATACACCTCTGCGTACACAGTATGCACATAGTTGTCCCAGGCTGCATTCTGTGTATGTTCTGTGTCACTCAGACTTCAGCATGAGCCACTCCTTCTTTCTGTGGTCTGTGCTTTAGATGGGAAATTATTACGCTACCACCCCATCCACTTCAAGCCCCTCAAACTTTTCTATCCAGTTTCCATAATTCCTTTTCAATTAACTCTGGATGCTGTGTCTGTGTGAATTGCTATTGTGTGTGTTCGCACTCTGCATTTTTCTAAATAACATCCTCTTAATTCACCCAGACCTAAAGTTGTCCTTAGTTATTACTGGTATATCCAGGTGCAAACAGTCATAAAACTTACCCAGCAAAGCTAATTCCCCCAACATTTAAAGCAACTTTGATATACTTGGTGGGGATCACCCCCATTCCTCACCTTACTTTGGGTAACACCTTCTCCCTTCTTCCATTCATCTCCCTCACTCCTGTCCCAGCTTAAACTCTTATCCCTAGCTTGTAAACACTCCCACCCATCCCTTTCCATCCCCCTTCCTCCTGTCCCAGTTTACAATCTCAACCTTGGCCTGCAAACATTCCCACCCCTCTTTCCACCCAACTCCCTCATACCTGTTCTGGATTAAAATCTCATCCCTGGCTTGCAAACTCTTTCTCTCTCCTTTCAACCCTTTCACTTCTCAGACCCATAGCTGACAAACTAATGGCTAAGATGAGGGAAGTGTGTGACCGCTTAACAGCAGAGATGCAGGGAAGTGCCAATTTTGAAGACTCAAGATGGAATCACGATACTGCCCATTAAAAGTTCATGTTCTCCAAATAATATTCCTGTATTAACTAATTAAGTTATTGCCAATCTGCATTGTAAAAATATGTGTTACAATGGAACTTACTGTACTCATAGACAATCTCCTTAAGGATGTTCTAAAAAGTTTCCTGATATCAAAACGAAGCTGACCAGCTGGATGTTGCCTGGATCCTTTTCTCTCTTTTTCATAGATGTCACCTGAGATGTCTCCTGTTCTTCAAGAGTAAAGACAGAGACTCTGAAATTAAGTTCCTTTAATATTTCTGGATACAATCCACTTGATACCAAAGAATTTATTTAAAACATATATTTGCTTATTTAATTAAAACATTTATATCCTGCCCTACACCAAAAGATCTAAGGATGTCATGCAGTAAAATCAACCTGAATAATTTCAAACTATTTCAAATAATAAAAGATAAGTTAAAGAGTCTAAAAACCCTGCAATCTAGCAGATTACCACACTACACTCTTATAGTGCTGCTCTTCTTATACTGCTCTGGCTGCCTCCTGTTGCATTCTGGGGTTTGTAGTACAGTGAGGCCTAAGAGCTCTCTGGTTGATAATTCTAAATGCCCAAGCTGCAAATCCCAGAATGCAACAGGAAGCAGCCAGAGCAGTAAATGTGAAATAGCAGCACTGTAAGAGTGCAATGCAGTAATCTTCATAATCAACTAAAACAGTGAAGGACTCCCATACCACTACCTTACCTCTCGTGGGCTGCAGCACCTTTCCTGCATCATTTATTCTTTTTTCACCAGGTTGACCACTGTTTTCCTTATGTAAAATTTACCATAGGTGTTGAGGATGGATAGGTGAAAAATAGGTGGATTTCCAGATGCTGTTGGATATCAAATCTCTCACCCTTCCCAGCCAAAATGAGAGATGTAGTTCAAATATCTGGAGGGGCAGTGGTTCCCAACCACACCAACAGAGCACCACTTGCTGAGCATCCCACCTTAATAGGAGCAACATATTGTAACAAATATTTTTAGTTGTCTAACTGCGGGGTCTCCTGCTCCTCAAAGACTTAAAAAGATTTCTAATGCCGATGGAACAATCCACATCTGTGTCACTGTTCTTCACATTATTTTACTTTGAGGTATTATTGCAGTTGGCCCTCCATATCCATAGATTCTGTATCCATGGATTCAATCATCCACAGCTGGAAAATATTTTAAAGTAAACTTTGATTTTGCCATTGGACACCATTTAACTATGCCATTGTATTTAATGGGACTTGAACATCCACAAATTTTGGTGTCCACAGGAGGGGTCCTGGAACCAAACTCTAGCAGATACCACGGATTCACTGTACCACATGCTACAAACACTACAAATGATTTTTAAATACATCTACAGAAAGTCTATTTCAAAATGGGATTTGAAAAATCACTTTTGTTTATTGTTTTCAAGGACAAAAATACATGCATCTTGCCCATATATAAATGAAGCTGCTGTTGCTATACAAGAACATCATGAGTCTGTAATATCTTCTTGATACATTTTTGGCTTTAGTGATCAGTAACCCAATGCGATTCCAAAGTCAATCTGTCAAGTCTTGTCCTTCTACCTTGTTCAAAAATGACAAACACAGCTAATGTACACAACAGCTTAACCTGGCAGGCAAACTATTGTTCCAATTATATTTTCATATACTTTATATTCTAAAATTTTGTAAAAAAAATGATTACCAAGCAAAAAGAATTGCAATGAACAAAAACTGTGAAAAGTAAAAACCTGTGACAATTTACGTGTCTTTCCACAGCATACTGTCACTGCTCAGTATGTGGCTTTGTGAGAATTGGCTTCTTGCTAACTGTAGCACACTGGCTTAGAGACTGAGATTTCACATGAGGTCACTCTCAAGAGATGGGATGCTCTCAAGAGATAGATGTGGGTGGGCCTCTCGTCCTGTGATAGGTAACAAATGTGTTCAAATGAGGTTCAGATTTGAGAACCTTCACCAGCCTTCACAAACCCACGTGATTAGCTAGGCTTTATGGGAGCTGCAGTCCAAAACACAAGATTGGGAAGGCTGAACTATGCTCATCACTTGATGACTGTAAATGAAAGCCCCAGGAGAACCTGTAGTGATAACCAGACCACCCACTCTTACCTGGAGGACAACAGTTTGACTCCATCTGTTTGAAAGGCAGCACTTACAAACTCAGTTCTGACAATAAGTTTCTGGGAAATTGGCCCTCCTCACTATTTGTACAAGAAATCATCCTGGTGTTCTGCCTGCCTTGCAAACAGTTCAATTGTTTTGTTATTGAAGTCTGGGATCTTTTTAATCATATCTTTCTCAATGAACAGGGTGGCCAAAGCACTGAGCCTGTCCTGGGATGTGGTGTTTCGTAGGAGAGCCTTTACCCGCTTCAGTGCTGATGGTGTCTCTTCTTCCTCTGCCACCAATTTTGGAGTGGTGATCACAATTCTCAGCAATGCCAGCGTTTGCTCTAAAGGGGTATCCACAAGCACACACATAAGTGCTGAAAGGCTTGTGCAACTGTAGAGTTCTTTCATCTTGTACAAGACGCAAAGCTCTGTCTTCAGTCTCTCCTTCTCCAGCATTGGGTAGGCCTCTACAGTTTGATCCAATGCCTCTTGTGGAAATGTCCGGTTATATGCCCGAAATAAAGTCCCCTGGGCCAGTGTTGCACTCATTAGGTGACTGGTGAATGCAAAACGTTCTTTGGCATGTGCAATGATAATATTGCAAGCTTCTGATGCTATTTGGTCCAGGATCGCCTTTGTTTTGCCTCTGGGCAGCATGGATTCTGGAGGTAACTCGGAGAACAAGCTTCCAATGGAATCTCTGATAGAACTGATGGCACTTACAAAGTCTGAGGCAGCTTTCCTGACTGCTATGGAGTCCATTGCTGTACCCCAGAGCTGCCTGCGGAAAGCATCCACTTGAGGCATTAATCTGCGAAACAGGGACAATAAGTACAGGAATTCACCATCTTTTTCCAGCAACTGAATAAACTGACTGGCCATTTGGACTGCCAAGTCATCACAAGTTCTTTTGATTTCTTGAAAACATTCGATGAGTTTCAGTCTCTTCTCAAACACATAATTCACTGTTTGGATGTTAAGGTTCCAGTTTGTCTGAGATGATCTAGGAAGATGTCTTCCTAGAACTGCCTCCAAAACCTCCTTCCTTTTTGTGTTGCAGGAAAAGAACTCTTGTATCCCAGAAAGATTTGCAAAAAACCCCTTCACTTCCTGAATCTGGGACGTGACTTGCTGCATTACTACGTTTAGCTGATGGGCACAAGAGTGAACATACTTGGCATTAGGAAATATGTCCCGAATTCTGTTCTGCACTCCTGTATGGTCACCATGCGTCATACTTAGCCCATCATAGCTTTGTGCAATAAGTTTCTGCTTGTCAGCTGTCTCTGGAAACATGTCCTCCAGCTGCTGAAGCAAAAAGGTAGCAACTGTTTCACCCCGATGGTCTTCCAGCTCTGCCACTGCGTAAAAGCATTCCACCAGTGAGCAGTGCTCATCAATGTATCGGAAGGTCACTATAGTCTGGGGGTGGCTGGAGACACTTATGTGGCCAACTTCAATGGCTACAAAATGGGCACTTTTGACCTGCTCTTTGATGAAATCCTTTACCACCCTCGACATACAGTCAAGTACTTCATTCTGAACCATTTTTGACAGATCTCTCAACACAGGGGAACTCTGCATATGAAGTTCCATGGCCAAGTCAATGGGTGCCACAGGATTCAGTTGGCCTCTGAGCATGTCCAGGTTTACCGAATCCTCCATCTCATCCTGATCTGAAAGCCCCAGTTCAAAAGCATCACAGAATGGTATGCTATCAATGATGTTTGATATACTTTCAATGATGACCCAAAGCCTATATCTGTTTTTTTCCACTTCTTGGTTGTGCTTTTTTATAGTCGCAAGGTCCTCTTCACCCAGCTGGATTACACTGTTTTTACTTAACGCTGCGAGCTTCATGCAGTTGTCCATGTGGCTCTTGGATTCTTCATGCTTCTTGATCTTGTCAGCCAGATGCTTTAAGTCCCTGACTCCAGTCTGTGTCCATGTTGTGCCACCCACAGACAGTAAACAGGGAAAACAGAAGAGGGCATCTTTGGTAGCACTACCACACAGCCATTCCTTTCTATCGTACCATTTTGTGCTAAACCTCCGGATGTATTCTTTTCCTCTGTCACAACCAGACTGTTGGAGCAATAGAGGAGGCCTCTCTGGTCCCATCTCTATGACTTGTAACTGGTCAGCTAAAGATAATCTCCAGAAAGGAGTTTGCTGAAGAGCTTCCACAGAATTCATTTTGAAACCTTCTTGTGGTGTTTGAAGCAAAGAGGAAGTGAGATTTTGCCCTGCGGATAAAGAAATGAGAAAGCCCGAATATTAACAGTAAATTTATTCTTGAAACGTGAATCCTCAAGTAACTAAGGCCCCCACCAACTATACAGAACAGGAAAGAATCAGCAGGCTTGCAAAAGCATTTATTTATTTAAAAGTACCAAAAAAAAGCTTGGGAAAATATTAAGTCTATGCATCTATTGTGTTGTCTTCCTCTTTTTCTCCTAACCTCTGCCTTTCCAAGCATTGTTGTCTTTTGTAGTGCCAAAATACGACAGCCTCAATTTAGAGATAATTATTCTTAAGCCAAAATGACTGTATATTGATAAGAGACATTCCTCTTTCTATTCTGTAAAACTAAAACTCAGGATTCTCTACTAGTGCAACTAATGAACAGCACATTCAAAACAGAAAGGAATTTGGAAATTGCTATTATAAATTCATTTATTTTTTTCCATAGCAGGTGGAGAATATCCTTGGATTTGTTGCTCCAAAGATGTCCTCCTCTACTGCTAGAAAAGAGAAAAGATTCCTTCATGCAGCACATCATTAACTTCTGGAATTCATAGTAACAAGTGACTTGCAGCTTGTACAGATGGTTGCAAATTCACAAAAGACTTATGCTATCTCTGCTTGAAAATATAATTTTTTTAATCCAAAAAGCAAACTTTAATTTTGCCATTTTATATAAGGCACACGATTTTTCTATGCCATTGTATTTAATGGGATTTGAGCATCCAAGGATTTTGGTATCCTGGAACCAAACACCAGAGGATACCAAGGATCCAGAATATGAGCTAGTCTTTTCTAACCTGGAATCCTTAAATTTGACATGTGGGGGGAAAAATGACATGTGGTATTGTTTATTGTTTGTCCTTTTTTATGTATTTTTTTTCTATTTCTGTCATTTAATAAATTTATTTAAAAAATGTGACATGTGGTTAATGCTGACTGGGGACAATGGGAGTTGCAATTTTGAAATGTATAAGGCTGGAGAATGCTGATGTAAATCCTACCTATATGCACACAGGCACATATGTGTAGATGTGTGTGTATATGTATGCTATGTGCCTAGATATATCGATACATAATTATATACATCGACTTCAATTTAACATGGACTGTAAGAACTGTGAATTCAAGAATAATTAATTTATCCATGTACCCTTTCTCACCAGGGCAGGAAGCTCCAACTGCCTTGATCTCCTGAGCAGGGACCTCTGGTTCGCCTCCTTCCATCTTCACTGTCACATGAGGAAACTCTGATTAAGAAAGAAGGCAGTAATAACTGATTGCTAGTTTCAGTGATAATTCTAGTATTTTGTTCACAAAATATAATAATAGCTTGCAAATGAGAAGGCTTCCACATCACTTCATCAGAGCTGTGATGAGGAGCCTTATTTTCCTCATGTCTTTTTCCTGTGACATGGCTAGCCCAGACAACCCCATTATACCTCTCACTCACTCACCACAGTTTGGCATGACTAGAATGAGTCATACAAATTTACCTTAACTTAGCAGGTCTTTTCTCATATCCCTTCCTTCCCCTCCCATGCTCCTCTTATTTCCACTTTTATGGAACCTATAGTATTTATCAGTATTTAACCAGAGGCTGGTGTTTACATTTTGTTTGGTTCTAATGTATATTTATTATTTATTATATTATTGTTATTATATTCATGTATTCTGATTTCCCCCAAAAACTGGGTCTTAAAGCGGCACACAATTTAAAAGAATACAAATTAACAACTTACCAAAAATCAACATTAAAATAGAATTAAATTATTCACAGTATTAAAACAATTCAAACCTCAAGTTAAAATAATAAAAACCAATTTTAAAAAGACAGAAAGCTATTAAAAACAGTTCAGTTAAAACAATGTAGCACCCCCTAGCCCAGGGGTCCCCAAACATTTTTGGGCTAATACCCCTCTTTCCTCTTTGCTAGCACCCTGCCCCAGCACATTTTTTTATATTAGATCTACTGTTCTACTACAAATTCAAAACAACCAGTCTCAGTCACTGCTCCCTTTGTACCTGAACACGTTGGGAGCGACAACTGAGCAACTGGCTGAGCAGTGACAGAGAAGCCTCTTGCCCATGCTGGCCTTGCAGCAAGGGCCAATACACATGAGAGCCCTCTTGGTTGCTGCTTCCAGGGTGACCAGGTGCAAAGAGAGAAGCTTCTCCCTGGCAAGAAACGATTCTCAATCCTTCTTCAACACGGTGGAGAGGGGTGCAGCTGGTATGTGTGTAAGGGGTTTACAAAAGCTACATGCTCTGGACTGGAAACTAGCATGGATGAGGAAAGGGAGAGATTTTAACTACAAATTTTAACTACAGAAGCCACTCCAAAGTGAAGGACTCTTTCCAAGAATCAACCCCTGGATACTCCTTCCACTCCGTCCCCAGAGATATGCCTTCCCCACAAGGCTTCAATTGTTCCCCTGCCTCAACATCATTTCTTCTGCAACGTCTTATCTCGGCCTATCCAATGAAAGAAAATAGGAGCAGCAGTGCAGCTCCAATCTGCCAACCAAGTCCCAGCAAAGGTCACAAAGCTTAAGTAAAATCCCAAATTTGAAAGCTCCTTTTTGTCACCATTTCTCCCAAATCGCCACAAGTTCCTTGTTCCACTCAAGTCAGTCTGTCCCAAAAGAGGGCTGCTCCAAGCCAGACAGGGATGCCCTGTGCCCAAGCCTGGAAAGAGTTTCCCAAACACCATTGCCACTACTAGTGAAATATGCAACTAAGGGAGTGAGCTCATGGGAGCAGGCAAAAAGCGGGAGATACACCACATAAAGCAATCAGTGAAACTGAATGGTGGTTTCAAGGGATCCTGAAAAGAAGTTTCATGCAACCCTCATCCCCACTATGGTCCTAAAAACTACTGGTTCAACTTGTCTTTCTTGTGCACCAATACTTTGACTGAAGCCCCCCACCACCAAACTCCTTCTCCCTCACCACAACCCCTGCCACCCCCCTTTCCCCTCACCACACCCATAGATCTTTCCACCACCTCCAAGGGGTGTGTACTGCCCACTTTGGGAATTACTGCCCTAGCCCATTCTTTAAAATCACTGTTTTGAAAACCTGTCCAAATAAAAATGTCTTAGCCTGCTGAAGGAAGGACAACAAGCAGGGGCCCATTCTGGCCTCCTGGGGAAGGTTCTAAAGTCTGGGGCAGCCATCGACAAGATCTCTCCCTCATGTCCCCATCATTCGTGCTTGTGATGGGGGTGGGACTAAGAAAAGGGCCTGTCCTCATGATCTCAAGGCCCAGGCAGGCTCTTACAGAGCGAAACAGTCTGCCAGATAATCTAGATCTGAGCCATATAACTAAGGCAATGGGATCGTTTGACTAGAAAACTTTCAAGAGGTCAAATTCTTTTTTTTTAATTTACTCTTTAATTCCACATAAGTGGGTTTTATCAGCACAAACATGTACAGATCTAGTCAAGTGATTCATATTAACATCAACAATGTAACAGCATGTATAGTTTCAGACAGAACTTTTGTAGTTTAGTACTATTCCTCATGTTAATTATCATGTTCCATCATGTTCCTGAAAGCCGCCTTACAACTATTATAAAAATGCTTATGTTACACAGCTAACAAAATAAACTAAGCAGGCCCTCCCAACCAGAACTGTGAACAACTTCTTGGACCCATACAGCATATACTGCTCACCATATATATGTATCAACAAACATTTCAACCCATTAAACTGACTATAACACATGTGTGATGAACTGAGCTCCAGTGCATAGAAGAAGATGCCATGGTGGATCTGTGACTTTTTCAAGGGGCTACAAAACTCTTATTGTTCTTGCTCCAAAGATTTAACAAACTACCGGTATCCATCTGAAATCCTGGGAAACTATGAAGTCTGAAAAAATTGATTATTTTATTATGCACCCCATACCTCCTTTACTTGAATGTGCAGTTGGAGAGGTGTCATTTATATTAGAAACTGGATGAATCAGTTCCCATGGTGCCTCTTCTTTTTTCACCTCTTTCTTTAGGCCAGGGTATCCTGATTAAGAGAAAGGCTGTCAGAAGATGATGTCCAGATGGATATGCCACTAGCAAGTGGCCAGTGCTATATATGTGCTGGCCTCTAGGCAAATCTCAATATTGTTTTAACTACTACAAGAAAGCCCCCCATAATATTTTGATTAGCACTAATTAAATATGGAATAGACAGAAACACCACCAGATAGATCCATAATTGTCTAGAAAACCATGTTCAAAAAGTCATCATAACTGGTTGCAATGAAGTCTTGTGTGAAGTATTTCATACTTCTGAGCTAGGGTCACTACTCAGACATTTTTTATTAGTGACTGTCAGTGTATCCACACTGCAGAAATAAACAAGTTTGACACCACTGTAATGGCCAAGATTCTACCCTACAGAATTCTGAGACTTGTACTTTGGTGAGGCACCAGAGCTTTCTCTGATAGATCAGATTGAATATTTAGCCAAACTATAAATTGGAGGATTCCACAGGGTGGATCTATGACAGTTATAGCATTATCAAACTACTTTATTTCTGCAGTGTGGGTACATCCTTAGATGAAAAGGTAGAGGAAATCCTTATCAAGTCTGAAGATGATAAAACTGAGAGGAGTGGCTAATACACTGGAATATAGGAACAGAATTCAAAAGGACCTTGATACACTAGAAAATTGGGCAGAAATTATTAAAAAGAAATTCAACAGAGACAAATGCAAAATTCCAAATTTAGGCCACAAAACCCTAGGTATAGGATAGAGGATATATGGCTCAGCAGTACTACTTGCAGAAAAGACTTTGGGATTGTTGCTAATCATAAACTGAACATGAACGAGCAGCGTGATGCTGCAGCACAGAAGGCAAATGCAATTTTAGTCTGCTTTAATAGAAACTTATGGCCTGAACAGACTGCCAGAAATAATCCAGTTTGAGATCACTTTAACTGCCCTCTCAATGCTAGGGAATCATGGGAATTGTAGTTTTTTCTGCGACACTGAGCCTTGGCTCTGGTGCCATAATAAACTACAGTTCCCATGATTCCCTAGCACTGAGCCAGAGCAGTTAAAGTGGCCTCAAACTGAATTATTTCTGGGAGTCTGTTCAGGCCCTTAATTTCCTGATCAGAGGAAATAATAATCTCAATGCACAGCTGTCGTTCTGTTCTGACCTCTCTTAGGTAGCAAGAAAAGGCTCTGGTGCCATATTTTTTTAACTTTCTGGAATGAATATATAGTCCACTTGTGCCATCTACGGACTTGAGATCACACTGACAGCAAGCCCGGGGGGGGGACAAAATTGTGTGCACGCCTGCAGCATGTGCACAGTGTGCAGGAGCACACCACCATTACTCAATGGGACTTGAGGTCCCACATTTTTTCCCATATGCGGGGGTGGGGGGGTCTGGAACAGATCCCTTGCATATACTAAGGGTGCACTGTATGTAAATTGTTGCTGTTTATATTTTATCTTGATCAATTGCTTATTAATTTAAAGATTTCACTGGCAATTCTCTAAGGATGTTATGGCTTTCTCCCAGTTTAGCTTGTTAGCAACCTTGTGAGTTAATTTTAATGTGGAATAGAAACGGCACCGTTTAAGCAGGAGATACTGCCTATCTACTGCTACCAATCCTCCCCTGCAATCCAGAGAGAATTTTTTTCTAAATTTTGCTCTCACTTAACATAATGATGAACACTAGACACTGTGCACCTTAGAACATACTTCCAAATTGTCTTCAATGCACAGATTCTATGACAGACTTACAGCTCCTTCCTCTACTGTACAAAGATTCTTTTAGAAGTAGAAAATTTCCAAATTCTTCCTTTAGTCTTCTTACTATTGTCAGGAGCCAATTCACATGATAGTCAACCAACTAAACTCACCAAATTTTTGATCACGGAAGATGTCAAATGATCTGTTTTTCAATATTATGTGGCACATGTGAAACAGACCACTTGTGTGAATTTGTTGCTGCCAAGTATCTTTAAGGTGTTTCTGATGTATAGTGACCCCAAGGCAAACCTATCATGGGGTCTTCTGGAACTGAGAATGTATGACTCACCCAGTCACCCGTGGTTTTCCACTGCTTCACAGGGAATAAAACCCAGATCTCCCAAGTCGTAGACCAATGCCCTTGGGCAAGCCACATGCTCTCAGTCTCAGAGGAAAGCAATGGCAAATCTCCTCTGAACAAATCTTGCCAAGAAAACCCCATGATAGGTTTGCCTTAGGGTCCCCGTAAGTTGGGAACTATTCGAAAGCATACAACACACACACATCCTAAATATCCCAATGAGAACTAAACATAGGACTTTATCACATGGGCAAATAAGATGGGAGCATAGTGGGATGCTCCTGTCAATACTGCGTAATAATGTGAAGATTATCACACAATGTTGTGCAATATTATGATTATCCTCCTAATATCACATGAATAAAGAGAAATTCTGGCACCCGTTTTTATTCAAAGGAATAAAAAGTGGTGCTAGAATTCCTCTTTATTCACACAATTGTGGGATAATCACAATACAGTGCAACAGCGTGTGATAATCTTCATATGTGATAATCCCACTATACTCCCATCTTTTTTTGCCCATGTGATATAGTCCATAGTCAGTGAGCATGGAATACCTACTTGTAAGGGGAAATGGAAACCCATGGGTGAGTGGAGGAATGGGCTGAATGAATAAGAAGAAACTCCAAACTGCAATGTTTTCTTGCACTAGTTTATCTATATCACAAATGTTCTATGCATTCATTCTGCACCTGAATGGCCTTCTGGAGAATTCTGGACTTTCTGCAATCTCTGAAGATTTAAGAGTTGTTGTTGCTTCTTTTGTTCCATCACACTGGGAGCCTCTGATCTGAAAGAGAGATGCAAGGAACAGCAGTCAGGAGAGAGGTTTTGACCTCTGGGTCTAAGAACGCAGTTGGATTCTTTACACAGTCCTGATCTTCTTTCCACACATCCCCACAAAAAGCATTTTTATTTTATGTTATTTTATTTTTATTTTTTGGCTTTTAACCATTTTGTTATGATCTCTTTTTCCTTCAACATAAAATTATGTTAGCTTTGTGAATTAGAAAGCCTGAGTGCAAGAAAATATATGCAAACTGTAAAGTGCAGATCTGAAATACGCTGCATACCAATTAGGAATCATTCCAGAACAAATGACAAAACAGTGGAATCTATGCCTTTTATACCCAGCTTCCATTGGTATATTTGAACAATATACAATACTAAGGTATTTTCCTAAGATGACAAAACAAAACCTTAAATAAATTAAAAGTGACACTGTCCCATGTGCCCTTTGTAATGTTTCTTTAAGTTCTCCTATTTTCTAATTTCTGTTGTGGCCATCCTCAGAAGCAAGCCAAACCAACCTTTCCAAGTAAGACTACTGCCTTGCCAACAGCTGGCTAACATAAAATGCCTAACAATACTCAGATTCTATTTCCCGAGGGAGCTCCACAGATATCCATTGTGGCAAAAATAGTTCCTGTAGACTTAACAGGTTTATTATGGTATAAATTATCATGGGTCCAGTTTAATTCATTGTAGAATACTAGAGCTGAAAGAAACTCCAAGTGCCATATAGTCCAGCCCCATTCGGCATGCAGGAGCTCACAATCAAAGCATTCCCAACAGATGGCCATCCAGTGCCTCTGTTTAAAGAACTCCAAAGAAGGAGACTCCACCACACACTCTGAGGCAGCATGCTCCACTGCAGAACAGCTCTTACTGTCAGAAAGTTCCTCCTAATGTTTAGGTGGAATCTCTTTTCCTGTAGCTTGAATCCACTGCTCTGTGTCCTATTCTCTGGAGCAGCAGAAAACAAGTTTGCTCCAGCTTCTCTTCACCTTTCCTCGCATTATTGTTTTCCCCAGTGAGTTCTGCCTTCTCATGATGTGTCCGAAGTATGACAGCCCCGGTTTTATCATCTTGGCTTCCAGGGAGATTTCTGGCTTGATCTGCTCTAGGACCCATTTGATTGTCTTCTTCAATGGCCATATATATAGTTACTATGCACCTTCATTGTCACTTCTGACTTATGGCGACCCTAAGGCAGACTTATCATGGGGTTTTCTTGGCCAGATTTGTTCAAAGGTTTGCCATTGCCTTCCCCTGAGGCTGAGAGTTTGTGCCTTGCCCAAGGTCATCCAGTGATTTTCATGACTGAGCAGGGAATTGAACCCTGGTTTCTAGAGTTGTAGTCCAACACTCAAACCACTATGCCACATTGGTTGTTTTATACATTTTATACATATAAATGGATCCCTGCAAAAATGGAGGAGCAACTGTATAAAGATATATATACATTTTATACATATACATGTACACATATATATATATATATACAAACACAAACACATACGCATATATGTGTGTGTATGTATATTTATAGGTATACATTTATATATACACATACTACACACACACATATATATGTACATTTAGATAGATATACACACACACATATATACACACACACAAACTCACATATATATATACATTTATATAAATATACACATTTATATATATATATATATATATACACACACACACACATATATATATTGCACACATATTTACATATACACATATATGTATACACACACAAACATACACATATTTAAAGGTAAAAGGGATGCAGTGGCTTAAGTAGCTAAGACACTGACTCTGTTGATTGCAAGATCGGCAGCTTGCCAGTTCGAGGCCCGGGTGCTGCATGATGGGGTGAGCTCCTGTCACTAGTCCTAGCTTCTGCCAACCTAGCAGTTCAAAATAATACAAATGCCAGTAGATAAATAGGTACTACTTTGGTGGGAAGGTAAACAGCGTTCTGTGCAGTCATGCTGGTCTCATTATCAGAGAGTAGTCACTGACAACACTGGCTCTTCGGCTTACTAACGGAGATGAGCACCAGACCCTATGGCTGGACACGACTTGACAACCGTGTCAAAGGGGAATACTTTTACCTTTTATACATGCACACATAATTACATACATGCACACACAACTCAGCACAAAAGTCAGAATCATACAAGCCATTGTATTCCCTATTCCAATGTATGGATGTGAGAGCTGGACACTCAAGAAAGAAGATAGGAGGAAAATCAATGCATTTGAGAGAATGTGGGGCTGAAGAAGAGTGCTGAGGATCCCATGGACAGCCAAAAGGACAAACAAATGGGTCCTAGAGTAGAACAAGCCAGAGATATCCCCAGAAGCCAAGATGACAAGACTTCAGACTGCCATACTTTGGACACATCATGAGAAGGCATGAATCATTGGAAAAGACAATAATGTTAGGAAAGGTGGAGGGAAGTAGAAAGAGGAAGGCCACATGCTAGATGGATGGACTTTATTAAAGAGACCATGAATAAGGGCTTTTGCAAACTGCCAGAAATAGTGCACATTAAATTGAGGCACTGCCCTGGCTCAGTGCTAGGGAGTCATGGGAATTGTATTATTTTCTGGGACATTGAGCCTTCTCTGTCAGAGAGCTCTGGTGCCACAATACATTACAGTTCCCATGATTCCCTAGCACTGAGCCAGGGCAGTGCCTCAATTTAATGTGCACTATTTCTGGCAGTCTGCAAAGGCCCTAAGAGTTTGCAGGAGCTGGGCAGAGCATTAGTGGACAGGAGGGCTTGATGTCTCATCCATAGGGTCCCCATGGGTCGAGATTGACGCAAAGGCAGTTAACAATAATTTATATAGAAACTCTATATACATATATAGAATAATAATATAGAATTTATATTTATATATATATATATATATATATATATAACAATAATTTATATATAAGACAAAACATCATAAACTGCAGTCTATATATGTATTATATATATATGGATATAGATATATAGAATCATAGAGTTGGGAGAGACCCCAAGGACCATCCAGTCCAACCCCCTGCCATGCAGGAACTCAAAATCGAAGCATACATATTTTTAATTTATAGAATGGGTCCTGTCATTCCTGCCCTCTTCCTTCTCCCATAGCCATTCTCTGGGTTTTTAGGATGTCTCTGGCCCTCCTTCTTCTACCCTGAGACACGTGTGCTCCATTCCCACGTTCCTTCTCCCCTTCCCAAAGTCTCCCGGCGCCAGACTTTGCAGAAGGAAAAGGGAACCAAGAGGAAACCAAAGCGGGGCAGAGCCAGAGAGAGGGGTCTGAGGAGTGGCCCTTGCCTTGCCTTGCCTTGCCTTGCCTTTGGAGCATTAAGAGCCCGGCCTTCCTCCAAACAAACCCAGGGACTACGTTTTTGTCCAACCGCTCCCTTCACAATTCCCCCCCACACACCCAAATACACTTTTCAGCGCCGTCCAATAGGAAAAGCCGCAGACTTGTTTTTCCCGCCCCTCTGTTTCCGCTTCCTGTGACGTAATGGAAGCCCAGCGACAGAAAGCTGCTCCAGTACAGAGACTACTAGGCTTTCCTTGGTTTAGGTGGTGGATGCTTTCGGCCCTTGATTAGTTTGGACTGGTCCGCCTTTGCGCCTGCGCGGGCGGAAGTGTGAAGGAAAGTGGCAGGGAAACTTTTATAGACCTAGTTTGAGACGGGTTCAACTGCCCTGGCTCAGTGATGTTAGGGAACCCTGGGAATTGTAGTTTGTTGTGGCAGCAGAGCGCTTTCTCTCTCTGACAGAGAAGGCAAAACATCTCACAAAACTACAGTTCCCAGAATTCAGTAGCATTGAGCCAGGGCAGTTAAAGTGGTCTCAAACTGGGTTATTTCTGCAGTGTGTTTTGACCATAAAAAACAGTGGGCCCTCCACATTTGCTGAGGTTAGGGACACAAAAACCCCGTGAAAGTGGGAAAGACGCCATTTTTTTTACCTGAGAGAATACTTCTTTAGGAATCTTCCAGTGCAACTCTATGGTCAACATCCACCAGAATGTTGTAGCCAACATGGCTGAGGCTTCTGGGAGCTGAAGTCCCTTGGCCCTTAAAGGGGAAAGGTTGCCTACCCCTGTGGTAGAGGGTCAACAAATGGCTAGAGAAGTATTCTCTCTAGGAATCTCTAGGTCCTCCAGTGCAACTCTGAAGTTGACCATAAGAATCATAGTGGAGACCTTACAAATGCCTAGAGAAGTGTTAGTCCTCCAGGGCGACTTCTGGCAGATGTTGCCCATAGATTCAACCTGAAGGGCCCTAGAAATTTCTAGAGCGAACATATTAATCAAATCCATAAACAATCAAATCCACAAAGGTCAAAGCTACAAATGCAGAGGCTGATTGTGTATGTGTGTGTGTGTATAGACTCCTTCACATACGTGCACGCTATATATATATACATGTATGTGTGTGTATACGTATATAGATAGATAGTCTCCCTGATACACACACAGAGAGAAATACATACATATATATTTGTCGTTGTCATTCATGTCAGTTCCAAATTATGGTGACCCTAAGGCAAACCTATCATGGGATTTTCTTGGCAAGATTTGTTCAGTGCAGGTTTGCCGCTGCCTTTCCCTGAGGCTGAAATAGTGTGTCAGTCTTCATGGCCAAGCTGGGTTTCGGACCCTGGTCTCCAGAGTCATACCACTACACCATGCTGGCTCTTTTATTCATATACATGTGTGTGTGTAATTTATTATCATATATATATATATATATATATATATATATATTACAGTATATTCAAAAGCTAGCATGGTGTAGAGGTTTGAGCACTGGACTATAACTACCACTAACATGGCTCCTGTTGGGACTTTGCAGATAACTCACATGATATACAATGCAATTTAAAAAAAAAAAGTTTCTCCATACACTCTGTGCATTGAAAGGGTTTATTTCTGAGGAGGTGTTTTTGGAGTTTTATTAAATGTGGTAAGTCATGAAAGCTCTCAAACTCAAGAATCCCAATGAGGTTTTTGTCCTGAGTAGATTTCTTGGTCAATTTTCCAACCTGAGTGACAACTATAATATTTTTCACTCTGGATACTTGTAAATGTTAGTCTCTTGTGTGGGTTCTGTAACATGTTTTCAGGTGTGCTAGAGGAGAAAAATGTTCTTGAGGCTTACAGCACATAGCAGGCTTCTCTCTACTCTGGAGACACAAGTACTGCCTGAACATTAAGTTGCAGGAAACCTTTCCCATGCTCTTTAATTTATACCAAGTCTTCTGACAACATACAGTTTCAAATGATTTAGGAAGACATTTTCTCCCATTAAATCTCCAATAAGATTTATCTTCTCTCAAGTGGATCACAAGGTCACGTCTCCAAAAAAACATCTTCCCCACTGTTAGTTTCCTCTCCCAGTTGGACTCTCTGGCAGCTCATAACATTAGACACGTGTAAAAAAAATATTTCCCATTCATGGCAGGACTGTATTATTTCTCCATTGAGGACTCCTTTGTGACTCGCAATCAAACCATTTCAAACACACTTGGCAAAGGTATAATTTCTCTCCTGTCTGAACTTGGTGGTGCTTTGTTTGGATTGTCTTCCATCTGGACATGCTGGAGGTTCTCAAGGGCTGAACCTATCTGGAAGTCAGCAAGGTCTGAACTGTAATCAAAACACTGGATTTTGAGTGACTTCTCTCTTGTATGCACTTTTTTGTGTCTCATAAGGTTTGCTTTTTGAGCAAAGCATTTACCACATTGATGCTTCAGTGTGGATTCTCTGGTGGTCCACAAGGTGTATATTCTGACCAAAACATTTCCCACAATCCTGGCACTTGAAGGCTTTTTCCCCTCCGTGAGCTCTCTGATGCTTCACAAGTGGAGAGCTGTAAGCAAAACACTTCCCACACTCTTGGCATCTGTATGGTTTCTCTCCTGTGTGGACCCTCCGATGTGTCACAAGTTCAGTCTTTTGACTAAAGCATTTCCCACATTTCTGGCAGACATAGGGTTTCTCCCCTGTGTGGATTTTCTGATGTTTCACAAGCTGTGAATTGCGAGCAAAATGTTTCCCACATTCCTGACATTCGTAGGGTTTCTCACCTGTATGGACTCTCTGGTGGCTAACAAGGTGGGAGTTCTGAGCAAAACATTTTCCACACTGCTGGCATTTGTATGCTTTCTCTCCTGTGTGAACTGTCTGATGCTTTGCAAGGCTTGAACTGCAAGTAAAACATTTTCCACACTCATGGCACCGGTATGGCTTCTCTCCTGTGTGGACCGTCCGATGCATCACAAGGTGTGAATTGTAAGTAAAACATTTTCCACACTCATTGCATTGGTATGGTTTCTTTCCTGTGTGGATTCGTTGATGCATCGCAAGGTGTGAACTACAAGAGAAAGTTTTCCCACACTCCTGGCAATTGTATGGTTTCTCACCTGTGTGGACTCTTTGGTGTTTGACCAAGGTTGAACGATAAGCAAAGCACTTTCCACACTCCTGGCATTTGTATGGTTTCTCTCCTGTGTGGATTCTTTCATGCATCAGAAGATGGGAATTATAAGCAAAACACTTCCCACAATCCTGACACTTGAAGGCTTTTTCCTCTCTATGGGCTCTCTGATGCTTCACAAGTGGTGAACTGTGAGCAAAACACTTCCCACACTCCTGGCATTTGTATGGTTTCTCTCCTGAGTGGACCCTCCGATGTGACACAAGTTCTGTCTTCTGACAAAAGCATTTCCCACATTCCAGGCACAGGTAGGGTTTTTCCAGCGTGTGAATTTTCTGATGTTTCACAAGCTGTGAATTGCGAGCAAAATCTTTCCCACATTCCTGGCATTTGTAGGGTTTCTCACCTGTGTGGACTCTCTGGTGGCTTACAAGGTGGGAGTTGTGAGCAAAACATTTTCCACACTGCTGGCATTTGTATGCTTTCTCTCCTGTGTGAACAGTCTGATGCTTCGTAAGGTTTGAATTGCAAGTAAAACATTTCCCACACTCCTGGCACTGGTATGGTTTTTCTCCTGTGTGGATTCGTTGATGCATCGCAAGGTGTGAATTGTAAGTAAAACATTTCCCACAATCCTGGCACTTGAATGGTTTCTCTCCCATGTGAACCCTCTCATGGGTTACAGGTTTTGAATTACGAGAAAGATATTTCCCAAATGCTTCATATCTAAGGGGTCTTTCCCCAGTGTGGGCACTCTCTTGAAGCTGAAGCGCCCTTGGTTGTGCAAAATCTTTCCCACACATAATGCATTTGGTGAGCTTGACTCTTGTATAACTTTCCTTTCCAATTAACCTGATTTGCTGGTGGCTTCCAATATCCAATGTTTGAGAAAAAGGCTTCCAACACTGAGCACATGTATTAGTTTTCCGCCAGTTATCTGCTGGGTAGAAGAACAAGAGTTCACAAAATTAAATCTCAAATTAGTGAGAGAAGGAGCCTTTGGGAGCAGAAAGGGGACAAAACAAAATATAAAGATAATAATATTTCTTGTTGTTATTGACCCTAAGGCAAACCTATCATGGGGTTTTCTTGGCAAGATTTGTTTTAAGGAGGTTTGTCATTGACTTCCCCAGAGGCTGAGAGAGTATGAATTGGTCAAGGTCACCCAGTGGGTTTCATGGCTGAATTGGGAATCAAACCCTGGTCTCCAGAGTTATAGTTTTGTAGCTAACTGCCCTCGAATCAATCTGGACCCATGGCAACCCTATGGATGGGACATCTCCAAGACCCCCTGTCCTCCACTGCTCTGCTTAATTCCGGCAACCCTATACCTGTGATTTTCTTAATAATCCATCTGGCATGTGGCCTTCCTCTCTTCCTACTTCCCTCTACCTTTCCCAGCATTATTGCCTTTTCCAATGAGTCCTCTCTTCTCATGATATGTCCAAAGTACAACAGTCTCAGTTTGGTCATCTTCGCTTCTGGGGAGATTTCCAGCTTGATCTGCTCTAGGACCCACTTGTTTGTCCTTTTGGCTGTCCATGGGATCCTCAGCACTCTTTTTCAGCACCACATTATCTCAAAGGAATTGATTTTCTTCCTATCATCTTTGTTAACAGTCCAGCTCTCAAATCCATACATGGTAACAGGGAATACAATGGCTTGTATGATCCTAACTTCTGTTCTGAGTTCTATATCTTTGCATTTTAGGATCTTTTCTAGTTCTTTCATAGCCACCCTCCATTCTTCATCTTCTTCTGATTTCTTGACTGCAGTCCCCATTTCACCAACACTCAAACCACTACGTCATACTGTCTCTATTACTTTGACTGATTAGAACACTGTACCTGTGCTGATGAAATGTAGAATTACACCATCCTACTATCCATGCCTATTCACAAGAATCTAGTTGTTGATAACAGCCTGAGCTATGGCAGAGGCAGGTAGACACACACACATACTTTCTTCTTCTCATTCTCCTTAGTATTATCATTAATCATGGATGGGTGTCTGCCATGGCCAAATTTCCCCCAAGACTTCACCATACAGCCTACATTCCCCTACACAGCAGGTGGAAATATCTTTTTTTGCTCTGCAGTCAATCTCAATATGGCTCTGCTCTGCTGCCACAACAAACTACACTTCCCAGAATTCCACTGCACTGAGCCACAGCAGTTAAGGTGGCATCAAACCAGATTATTTCCCCTACACAGCAGGTGGAAATATCTTTTTTTGCTGTAGGGGAAATAATTTGCAATGCTGATGCAACCAGATAGATAACCTGATAGTGGTATAAGGCAGTGTATCCTATGAGATAACTCTAATTATGAACTTCCAGTTATATGAACTATTCTCTCACCTGACTGATCCGGAACAATGCTAGAACTTTCCTCAGATACCTGGTGATCCACCACACACATCTTCTCTTCCTCCTGCTTTATTATAACATCAGGAAATCCTGAATGGAAAGAAGAAGACATGGAAAGAACAAATCATTACCAGTGGACTCAAGTAATGCAAAATGTGAAACAAAAACCCTTAGCCTGGTAGCTAGGAGAATAAATAGCCCTGAATCAATAGCCCTCGGAGAATCAAGAGCCCTGGTGGCACAGTGGTTAAATGCCTATACTGCAGTCACTCACAAACAATAAGGTTGTGAGTTCAATCCCAGCCAGGGGCTCAGGGTCACCTCAGCCTGGCATCCTTCCGAGGTCAGCTTGTTGGGGGTTGTAAACCGCTTAGAGACTGCTTAGTGCAGTATGAAGCGGTATATAAATGAAGCTGTTAAAATGAAGCTGCTACTGATGTCTGGAAGTTGGACAAATTCATTGACTTAATAATTCACCATCATCATCATCTCCCATCTTTCCCCCTTAATCCAGGTCTCAGGATGACTTACACATTAAAACACAATACACTTATATCTCAGTTAACAAAGCCTGTGACAGTGAAAATCCTTTTTACAAAACCTCATCAAATCTGCCCAGATCACTCTTCCACTTCATCCTCTGCCTAGCTGGAAGCTTTTTAGTAACATCAGCACTGGAAGGATGGATGGTGAAGGAGAGGTTGCAGCAGCATGTCTGCAGCAAACAATGCAATATAACTTTTTTTCTTCAAACATTCGTTTTGAATTAAAAAAATTAATGAATTGCCTTTCTTTCTTTCTTTCTTTCTTTCTCTTTCTTTCTTTCTTTCTTTCGTTATTTTGTTTGTTTTGTGTTTGTTTTTTGGTGATGCCAGAATTTATCCCTATTCTTTCCATGTGATTTCTGGCTTTCCAAGTTATTTCAGATATCAAATGTTCTGCTAAAGACATAATGTCCAAGAACACATCTACTTCAATAACTGAGATATATCTGCTCAGCTAAAACACAATAAAGGCTACTGCTAAAATGCTATTAAACTAACTAAATAAATAGATAAATTTGTTCTTTCCTTAAAACACAAATCAGCTGAAAAATAAGAATTATCTTTTAAAATAAAATGTCCCTGCTCCTTATGTAATTTTAAAACCTTCTATATTTTAAAATATGTTTTAAGCTTCTTTATATTTTCCCGCTGTTTTACACCCATTTTAATATTTGTAAGCCACCCTGAGAACTCCTGATATAAAGCAGGGTATAAATATTTTCATAAATAAATAAATCACACCTGGGTTTTCCCCTGATCCTTGGTTGCTCAGCTCCTCTTCTTCCTCTTTCTTTATCACAAGGTCAGGAAATCCTAAAATGAGGGAATGAAGCAAGGAGAGGTGAGCAAGGTTGGCAGGTTTCATCCGCAAACTGGTTGGAACAGTTTCCTCAATTTAATGGTTCCGCTGAATTTATTTTCATGCCAACTACTTGTACAAACTGCAGGATGCAAACACCCTCTTACAAAAGAAATTCCCTTTTACAGAAAAGAGCAGAGGTGGGAAGGGACTGTGTCTCATCAGATGGTGTCTTCAGTGAAATACAGCAATCCCGCTCTTCCTTTAGACTGATTTCCTCTGCTCACATAGAAGGCATATATGACATTCTGTACTTTTTTTTAAGTGTTTATTAGAGAAATTCAGGTTATGTGAGTGTTGAACTATGACTCTGGAAACCAGGGTTCAATTCCCTGCTCGGTCATGAAACCCACTGGGTGATCTTGGGCAAGTCACACATTCTCAGCCTCAGGGGAAGGCAATGGCAAACCTCCTGCGAACAATATTGCCAAGAAAACCCCATAAGTCTGCCTTAGGGTTACCATAAGTTTGAAACAAATTGAAGGCACACAGCAACAACAACGTGATGTATAATTCAGAGACAGGAGTATTCGCCAGGGGTATCAATATGTAAAGAGATCTTGAAGCACCTTTGAGAATAACTGAGCAAAGGATATTATAGCATAAGCTTCTGTAGACTTCTCATGGGAAGGCAATGGCAAGCCTGTCAGGAATGTTGGAGGAGCAGGTTTGTGTATTTGTGTATAAATCCATTTATAAATCCATTTAGCAGAGTTTAATTTGCAGCAGAGAAGACACCACCACGCAGAACAAACTCCAAGCTTCTAGCAGAAGGCTTTATTATAGAAAAACATATGCAGAGTAAAAACTATAAAGTCCAATAAAACATCACATCAGCCAGATGTGGCTAACAGGAACAAAACTACAAATCCTTAAATGCTACATTGTGAAAAGTTAGTCATGCTACAGCTTCAGCAAAAAATAAAGAAACTTAATCCATACTATAGAAAGTTCAAGAACAGACTGACTTCTATGCCTGAGACACAATTTCTCAGCCCAACCTTTCTCCACCTCTTGGGTGTTAACCTCAGGTTAATTGGTTGATGCGTACATAACGTATGTTAACCCAACCTCTTGTTGTTCATTTTTTACCATGTGATCTACTTTCTCATAACAACTTTTATTATTGTTCTCACTCTATAAACAAGAACATTTTCCCATCTATTCCAACTTGTGGTTTCCATTTGTTTTGTCTCTTTGGACACCTGGACTGAGTTGTTGTGTTTGGCCTAGAAGCATGTTCTCATCATGGAAAAATACAGACACACACATCTTTACATTTCATCATTGACTATATATCCTCTCCAAAGAAACTAGCCAAAAAAATCTTGTGATAGGTTTGCCTTAGAGCCTTATCACTTTATTAAACAAACCCAGCAAGCAAATGAAAAGACATGTGGGGGTATTTTTCTCCTTCCTCATGACATTGTTCTCTTTTGTTCTCTTCCAGTTATAAGCCATGGGAGAGGGTCGTAAAAGTGTAATAAAAGTGTCCCATTTGCTAAGCTGAAATAAACTGTTTGACAAAACGGATGCTTTTACAAAACTCTCTACAACCTGAAGAAAACAAGAGGCATGCAGGGTGTGTGTGAAAAAACGCTCATCTTTTTGTTTGTTTACCAGGTTTGTTTAATAATGCGATGAGGCTCTTAATCATCATAAGTCACAAATGACTTTAAGTCACACAACAATGATATATACACAAACAGAAACATTGAGAGAGAGAGAGAGAGAGAGAGAGGAAACACACACACCCCAGTTTCTATTTAAATAAGAGTTTAAATGAGTCAAACTGACAGCCTGTACAGACCGGTCAAAAGGGCTGGCCTGGGGATAGAGTTGGGGTGTGGCGACCACATGCCGGCCACCCTGACGCCGCCGTCACGCCGTGCACCCCACCGCATATCGCGTGGCATCAGAGTGCTCCTTTGGTACAGGCAGCGTACAGACATGCTGTGCCAAAGGAGCGCAGAAAAGCCGCCACTCTTTTTGGAGTGGCAAGATTGGGGCCACAGTGTGTAGTTGCCGCAGCCCCAATCTGGCGCACCCAGGGGTGACATGGAGCCATCTTGAGTCCCATGAATTTCCACACAGTTTTGCTCCTAGTTAGGTATTAACAAAACTGGGTTCCTAATGGAGCATATAATTTAGCGTTTACTGAGGAGTGAGTTCATTTTGAGACATAGGGTGCGTGTAGAATTCACTCCACATCAAGGGCCGCCCAAAATCTTTTGGCGGGCCGCATGTGGCCCCTGGGCCGTATGTTGCGCAGGCCTGATCTGTAGGGACCATTTGCAACCCTAGAGCAAAGGACTAGACGAATGTTGGACTGCAAGACATCTTTGGGTCATTTCTAATGCTTTTGTGCGAGCTAACCCTGCAGGTTATCAGAATAAATAAAAATTGGAAGGTATACGAGGGGGGCGGAACTGATGCAATGAGTTTCTGGGAGGGTAAATGTGGCATAAGAAATAAAACAGAATTTCTCTTTTTCAGTAATGTGTGTGTTTCATTGTTGTGTGTTCTTAGCTGTGAACCGGGATGGATAACTAAGGAACTTTCAAATTAGCTAAGTTTTAAACGAGGCATATATAAGAAATGGAAAAAGGGGGAAATAAGGGAGGGGGAATTCAAGCAAATGGCTGGCACATGTAAGGGGAAAGTCAGAAAAGCAAAAGGACAGAACAAGCTCAGGCTTGCTAGAGAGGATAAGAACAATAAACAGGGCTTTTTAGGGTATGTCCGTAGCAAAAGGAAGAAAAAGGAAATGGTAGGGCCACTACATGGAGAAGATGGTGAAATGCTAACAGGGGACAGAGAAAAGGCAGAACTACTCAACACTTTATTTGCCTCAGTCTTCTCAGAAAAGGAAAAGGGTGCTCAACCAGAGGAAAATGGAGCAAAGGACACAACAGGAGAAATGCTGCACAGAATAAGTAAAGAGATAGTACAGGAATACCGGGTTAATCAAAATGAAGTTTCCAGGACCAGATGAACTACAGTCGCCCCTCCGTTTTAGTGGACTTGAAATTTGCAGTATTGATTACTCACAAAGGGGCGATCCCCATTGGCTAAAATGGCACGTGCCTCCACGGTGCATGCGCAGGGCCGTACACAGGAGCACACGCCAATTCAAGCCAATGGGACTTGAATATGCACAAGGGTTTTTTTTGGGGGGGAGTGTTCCAGAACAGATCCCCCACAAAAATGAAGGGGCAACTGTACATCTGAGGCTATTAAAAGAACTGGCAAATGTAATCTCAGATCCATTAGCAATAATTTTTTTGAGACCTCCTGGAGAAAAGTAGTAGACCCAGAAGATTGGAGGAGGGCAAATGTTGTCCCCATCTTCAAAAAGGGAAAAACAGAGGATCCCAGCAATTTTTGTCCAGTTAGTCTGATATTAAAATACCAGGAAAGATTCTTGAGCAGATCATTAAACAGAGAGTCTGTGAACATTTAGAACGCAACATGGGTTTCTGAGAAACAAGTCATGCCAGACTAATCTGATCTCC
>CM034703.1:323210458-323224118 GCA_020142125.1 Phrynosoma platyrhinos
CAGATAAGAGTCGAGTCTTCCGCCACCTGCGCTCTAGCCATTGTCCAATCCCTTCATTCTCCTAAGCTCCTGTGTATACCAAGGCCTACAGTTAGAAGCGGGGTGGCAAGGGTGCTTGGGAGCGATCATGTCGATTGCCCTGGTAAGATTGGTGTTCCAAGTATTAACCAGAGCTTCGACAGGATCACCGGCACTTCCAACCATTAAACCCTCCAAGGCTTTCTGGAATCCCACTGGCTCCATTAGCCTTCGAGGGCAGACCATCCGAATAGGTCCACCACCCCCGGTGGGGCAGATACTGGCTCTGAGTTCCATCTTGACCAGGAAATGATTCGTCCATGACAATGCGGAGGTATTTACTACCTCCACCCACGGATATTCCTGTTCCGTACTAAAGACCGCATTGAGTGTATGACCTGCACAATGTGTGGGACCGGTGACCAATTGGGATAGGCCCATGTTTGTCATGGTCTCCATGAACTCCCGAGCCGCACCTGTTAAGCTGGTCTCGAGCAGAATGTTGAAGTCCCCCAAAACTAAAAGTCTGGGGACTCCAGCAGCAGCTCTGAAACCAGCTGTGTCAGCTCAGTCAGGGAGTCTGTTAGATGACGGTGTAGTTGGTAAACTAGCAGAATCTCCAAACTATCCTTGGTCTTCAGGCTAAGGTACATACATTTGAAGTGGACTGTATTCCGGACAGGTATCCTGGTCAAGGTTAAGGTGTTCTTATGAATCAGAGCCACACCGCCCCCCCACCCACTTCCCCTCACCTGCTCACTAACAAAGTACCCAGCTGGGAGGGCCTGCGCCCATGTAGCTGCGCTATCCTCTCCCAGACAGGTAGCAGTGGGACTCCAGGCCACAGAACTAAAATGGCCAAGCCCAATTAGCGGAGGCACAATCAGAGCACAATCAGAGCCTATCGGAACCGGAATGGACGAAGCCGTTGCCAGAGGCATTGAGCGTGATATCATCAGGGTTCTGAGGTTTTCCCTGGATTGAGACTTGCTCCTAGAAGTCGTGGGTTGTTCCCCATCGGTAGAGTGTTGGGGAGACAACGAACGGGCTTTTTTGAAAGATGAGGGGGCCCCATCAGTAGTCTCCAAATGCTTGCGTTTGGAGGACCTCTTTCCAAGCCCTTAGGACTCATGCTCTCCGAGGATTTGGAAGACCTCTTGGATCTCTCCCTGGATCTGCCCCTCTGAGGGGGGGTCCAAGGAAGGTTTTCTTATGGCTACAGAAGCCAAAGCAGAAGTTGGGGAGTCGGCTTGCAGGGCCTTTTCCCAAAGAGCCGCCTTGAGTTTTACCATGCGGTTTTTCAAGGCTTGCGGAGTCATTTTCCTGTACATTTTGCAGGACGTAGGGTTGTGGGACTCTCCCAGGCAGAAGATGCACTCATCATGCTGATCAGAGGTCGGCAACTTAGAGTTGCAAGACACACAATGCTTGAAGGAAGCCATGTCGTTGTAGTTTGTAGGGCGAGGCAAACACGAGGTCAAGGAAGTCCGGTCAGATTATAATCAGGAACGCCAAGTTTTGAGGATAATCAGAAGCAAAGTCATAGTAAACAGTCCAAGGTCAAGTTATCAGAAGTCGCAATCCAGAAAATCAAGTAAGTTTGGTCAAAAGCCGTTAACGAGTAACTGCAATAGTGACGAGGTTCCTTGCAAGCTGCAAAGGCGGCAGACGAAATTAACTGAGGAGCGAGCGGGAACGCAGGGCCTACATAGAGGTGGGCAGAGATTCGCAGAGACCACGAAGAAGAAGAATGTTTATCTATGCTGGAACTGGTAAATGAGCAGATCAATAGGAGTCTAGTGTCTAAATCAAGGGAAGTATTAGTGCCACTCTATTCTGATCTGGTCAAGCCTCACCTTGTTCTGGACACCAAAAATTAAAAAAAAAAGATGTTGACAAGTCAGAGCGTGTCCAGAGGTGGGCGACCAAAATGGTGAGAGATCTAAAAACCATCAATCTCTATGAGGAGTGACTTAGGGAGCTGCATATGTTTAGCCTGTAAGAGCGAAGGATAAGAGGTGATATGACTGCCATTTTTAAATATTTGAAGGGATGTCATCTTGAGGATGGAGCAAGATTGTCTTCTGCTGCTCCAGAAACTAGAACATGGAGCAATGCAATTCAAGCTACAGAAAAAGACATTCCACTTAATTTTCAACAGCTGTTCAACAGTGGAATGCACTGCCTCAAAGCAGAGTAGTTTCCTTCTTTTGGGAGCTTTTTAATCAGAGGCTGGATGTCCATCTGTTGGGTATGCTTTGATTAAGTCGTCTTGCAAGGCAGGTGTTGGACTGCCATGGGCCTTTGGGTCTCTTCCAACTCTATGATTCTGTGGCTCTTTCACTCTGATTCAAGGTGTGGCCACACTCAGCATAAAGAACACAAAGCCAACACAGACTCATCCACACTGAGGTCACCTAGATGCCCAGAAACCCAATCCAGGATAAGGGGTAGGATCCCTCGGGGTTAGAACTGTAGGGCCAACTTAGGATGAGAGATCTGTCAAAGTCTTTAAAGGTTAAAGCACCGAAAGTAGGGATTTTGGTGATACCTCGGAACATTATTTTTACTCACTTTTAGAGGTGCTGCAAACTGTGAGGTTTTGGGTACAAAATATTGACCCAGAGCTGGACCAAACTGGAGAATGTTGAAATTTAGGTGTTTACTTGGAACAATTTTGAGATCTCTGTTGCACACTTTTGGGGGCATTGCAGAAGTGAGACATTTACTACAAAGTGACTGCAACATTTTGACATGGTTTTGGAGTGAATCAGACAATGTTGGAGTGGGGGTTACTATGAATCCCAAGTTGGAAGAGTTTTGGAAGAGTGCAAAATGCAGGGGATTTCCTGGAAAATGTCTGAAAATCTTTGGCACACATTTGGAGTGAATCGGACAATGTTGGCTTTGTGGAGGTTTACTACAAACTCTGGGTTGAAGTACACTGGGCCCTTGGTATCCACTGGGATTTGGTTGTGTGACTGCCTGTGGATACCAAAATCCATGGATGCTCAAGTCCCATTAAATACAGTGGGGTAGCTTAATGGTGTCCCTCATATAAAATGGCAAAATCAAGGTTTTATTTTTGGATTTTCGCCCCTCCATTATCTTAAAGCTGTGGATGATTTAATCCATGGATAGTTGAATTTGTGAATACAGAATTATAGAATCATAGAATTGGAAGAGACCACGTGGGCCATCCTGTCCAACCCCCTGCCATGCAGAAGGCCAACAGTATATGGGGGCATGTTGGTTTTGCTGCAAAACATAGCAAATAATCTTGAAATATTTAGCACAAGTTTGGAAGGGATCTCAAATATTGAATTTGGAATTCCTAGTTAAGAAATTCTCTTCCCCCCCCCCCCCTCTAAACAGGCTGTAAACCAGAACTTACCTTTCTATTTACTTCCTGTTTGCAAAGAGCTCTCTCTCAGGCTTAAAACAGCCTTGGATGATCACATACTCTCTAGGTTTATGCCTCCTCTAGACTCTAAAGAGCATGTGAGGGTGTATGGGACTTCGTTGGAAGGCAAAGGTCCCATCCCCCTGATCCTTGCAATTGCTCACTCTTGATTCTAGGCCTTGGCCAGACCTACTGGATTTCTTACTACAAGAAGCTTTCTAACCTGAGGTTCTCAAAAAGGCTATTCACAATGTTGGCCTGAATACAAAGCAAGTTCATCATCTTTATATACTGGCCCACATTCCCAGCATTTCTACACTTTCATCCCTGTGTGGAACCTTCTGTCAATCCAAAAATTATTTTGGGTGACCAAACTTCTTTCAAGACTCTTTCAAGACACTGACATGGCTTCTGTTGGGACTTTGCAATGACTCATAGGACACAATGCAATTTTAAAAACACACACATATCTCCACACATTCAATGCATTTAAAGATTTATTTATAGTCTTCTTGTGTGAGTTCTGTAATATGTTTTCAAATGTGCTAAAGAGAAAAATGTTCTTGAGACTACTCCAGCAGGCTTCTCACTACTCTGGAGACACAAGTATTGCCTGAAACTGTCTTGCAAGAAACCTTTCCCATGCTCTTTATATTTATACCAACTCTCAGCATACAGTTGCAAATGATTTAGGAAAGCATTTTCTCCCATTAAAGTTCCTGTAAGATTTATCTTCTCTCAGGTGGATCACAAGGTCACGTCTCCAAATAAACATCTTCCCCACTGCTGTTTTTTCTAGTTTCCTCTCCAGTTGGACTCTCTGGCAGTTCATAACATTAGACACATGTAAAAAAAATCAATTCATAGCAGCACTATATTATTTCTCCTTCGTGGACTTCTTTGTGACTCATAATCAAAACATTTCCAACACATTTGGCAAAGGTATAATTTCCCTTGTGTCTGAACTTGGTGCTGCTTCATTTGGATTGTCTTCCATCTTGACACTCTGGAGGTTCTCAAGGGCTGAACCTGTCTGGAAGTCGGCAAGGTCTGAACTGTAATCAAAACACTGGATTTTGAGTGGCTTTTCTCCCGTGTGCACTTTCTGGTGCTTCATAAGGGGTGCATTTTGAGCAAAGCATTTACCACACTGATGGCACTTGTATGGCTTTTCTCTAGTGTGTACTCTATGGTGGTTCACAAGATGTATATTCTGACCAAAACATTTCCCACACTCCTGGCACTTGAAGGCTTTTTCCCCTCTGTGGGCTCTCTGATGCTTCACAAGTGGCGAACTGTGAGAAAAACACTTCCCACACTCCTGGCATTTGTATGGATTCTCTCCTGAGTGGACCCTCTGATGGGCCACAAGTTCTGTCTTCTGATAAAAAGATTTTCCACATTCCTGGCACAGAAAGGGTTTCTCCCCTGTGTGGATTTTCTGATGTCTTGCCAGCTGTGCATTGCGAGCAAAATATTTCCCACATTCCTGGCATTTGTAGGGTTTCTCACCCGTGTGGACTCTCTGGTGGCTTACAAGGTGAGCATTCTGAGCAAAACATTTTCCACACTGCTGACACTTGTATGCTTTCTCTCCTGTGTGAACTGTCTGATGTTTTGCAAGTTGGGAGTTGCGAGCAAAACATTTCCCACACTCCTGGCACTGGTATGGTTTTTCTCCTGTGTGGACCCGTTCATGTGTCACAAGTTCTGTCTTCGAGCAAAAGGATTTCCCACATTCCTTGCACAGATAGGGTTTCTCTCCTGTGTGAATTATCTGATGTCTTGCAAGCTGTGAATTGCGAGCAAAATATTTCCCACATTCCTGGCATTTGTACGTTTTCTCTCCTGTGTGGACTCTTTGATGCATCAGAAGATGGGAATTATAAGCAAAACATTTCCCACAATCCTGGCATTTGAATGGTTTCTCTCCTGTGTGGACTCGTTGATGCATCGCAAGGTGTGAACTAGAAAAGAAAGATTTCCCACACTCCTGGCAGTTGTATGGTTTCTCACCTGTGTGAACTCTTTGGTGGCTGACCAGGGTTGAACCATTAGCATAACACTTGCCACACTGCGGACATTTGTATGGTTTCTCTCCTGTGTGAACTCTTTCATGTATCAGAAGATGGGAATTATAAGCAAAACATTTCCCACAATACTGACATCTGAATGGTTTCTCTCCCATATGAACTCTCTCATGGGTTACCGATTTTGAATTACGAGAAAGATATTTCTCGTATTTACTACCATTTTTCCCAGTGCGGGCACTCTTGTTTAGATGAAGTGCCTCATATTTACTACCATTTTTCCCAGTGCGGGCACTCTCTTTTAGCTGAAGTGCCATTGGTTGTGCAAAATCTTTCCCACATATGATGCATTTGGTGAGCTTGACTCTCGTACAACTTTCCTTCCCAGTCAACTTGATTTGCTGGTGGCTTCCGAGATCCAATGTTTGTGAAAAAGATATCCAACACTGAGCACATGTTTTAGTTTTCCTCCAGTCATCTGCTGAGTAGAAGACAATATTAAATCCCAAATTAGTGAGAGAAGGAGCCTTAGGGAGCAGAAAGGAAACAGAACAAAATATGAAGATCCTGAAAGATAATAAAACAATCTCATTGTTATTGTTGTTGTGTGCCTTCAAGTCATTTCCAACTTATGACTACCCGAAGGTGAACCTATCATGGGATTTTTTTGGCAAGATTTGTTTTTAGGTTTGTCCTTGCTTTCCCCTGAGGCTATGAACCAGTGATTTGCCCAAGGTCACCCCGTAGGTTTCATGGCTGAGTTGGGAATCAAACCCTGGTCTCCAGAGTCGCAGTCCCAATACTCAAACCACTACAACACACTGGGTCTATTACTTCACTTGATCTGGACCCTGTATTTATGTTGATGCAATCTAGAATTACACTCCCATTTTTTGCTGCCTTGGTAGGAGGTGAAACTTTACTTAGGAACCACCTCAAACTGCCCCTTTAAACGCTCATGCAGAATGGCTTTCCATTATGGCACTGTAGGTTACAGACAGGTTAATTAGTCTGTTTTTCAAACAAACGATACTGAGATAATCCCTTGGAGTAGTCCTACCGTCCATGTCTATTTTCAAGTGTCTTGGTTTTATAGTCTTAGAGCTATGGCAGAGACAGGTGGACACACACACATACTTTCTCCTTTTCCTTCTCCTTCTCCTTAGTATTACTATTAATCATGGATGGGTATCTGCCACGGCCATGTTTCCCCCAAGACTTCCCCCACAGGCTGCACTTCCTATACAGCCTACACTCCCCTACACAGCAAGTCCAAATATCGGTTTTCCTATGCAGTCAGTCTCAAAATGGCTCCACACTCGTGCCGCAACAAGCTACACTTTCCAGGATTCCACGGCATTGAGCCATGGGAGATAAAGTGGTTCCAGATTTTTTCTGCAGTACACATGTAGTCAGGTAGATAAAATGATTCTGGAATAAAGCAGTGTATCCTATGAGATAACTCTAATTATGAACCTCCAGTTGTATGAACTATTCCCTTACCTGACTGATCCACAAGAATGCTAGGACCTTCCTCAGATCCCTGGTGATCTGCCATACAGATCTTCTCTTCTTCCTCTGGTTTTATTATAACATCAGGAAATCCTGAATTGAAAAAAAGAGGCATGGAAACAAGGAGTCACTACCAGCAGACTCAGGTAATGCAAAAAATCAAAACAAAAACCCTTTGCCTGGTAGCTAGGAGAATCAGTACTGAGGCTGGGAAGTTGGATAAATTCATTTACTTTATCATCCTCCTCATCATCATCATCATCATCATCATCATCATTTCAATCCCATCTTTTCCCCTTAAAACAGGGCTCAAGATGACTTAAAAATTAAAGGAAACACAATACAGGCATATCTCAGTTAACAAAGCCTCTGACAGTGAAGCTCCTTTTTACAAAACCTCATCACACCTGCCCAGACCAACATTTCCTCTTCATCCTTTGCCTAGCTGGAAGCTTTTTAGCAACATCAGCACTGAGGATGGTGAAGGAGTGGTTGCAACAATGTGTCTCTGGTAAACAATGCAATAAAGCTTGAATTAGGAAAGAGCAGGATTCTGCCATAGTGATAAGCTCCTACTATAACCCTGCCTGTCTTTCTGCAAGAGTAAACAGGTAAACTCTCTGGCTTTTCTTTGCAAACGAAGATTCAGGAAGGACTCATCCCACACTTTTTGCAAGCGCGCTGATGACTAAAAAGGCCAATCCGAGATAAACAAGTCCAGTTGCAGAAAGCACAGCAGAAGATCTCCTTGGGTGATGTTTCGGGGTTGTGATTCTTTCTGCGTTGTCGTTTCTCTTCGAGACTTGTTCGGCGTGATTTCTCAAATAAGGCTGCAGCATTGTGAATAGTGCGTCTCCATGCCTCCCTGAGATCTCCCAATCCAAGGCAGGATAAAAATATTTTCATAAATAAATAAATCACACCTGGGCTTTCCCCTGAACCCTGGTTGCTCAGCTCCTCTTCTTCCTCCTTCTTTATTACAAGGTCAGGAAATCCTAAAATGAGGGAATGAAGCAAGAAGGAGAGGTCAGCAGGGTTGGCGGGTTTCATCCACAAACTGGTTGGAACAAATCAGCCTTGGAACATTTTGACCAACTAGCAGGAAAAAAGCCTCCTCAATTTAATGGTCCCGCTGAATTCGTTTTCATTCCAAGTATTTCCAAAAACTGTAGAATGCAAACATGCTCTTACAAAAAAAAAAAAAAAGAGCAAGGGTGGGAAGGGACTGTGTTTATTCAGATGGTGTCCTCTGTGATACTAATGAGTATCAGTGACACACAATATGCTTCCCCACCCACCCACTCCTTTAGAGCAGGTTTCCTCTGCTTACATAGAAAGGTATATGTGACATTATGGATTTTTGTTTTTAAAAAAATCAGTGTTTATTAGAGAAATTCAGGTTATGTGAGTGTTGGACTATGACTCTGGAGACAAGAGTTTAATACCCCGCTTTGCCATGAAATCCACTGGGTGACCTTGGGTAAGACACATGTTCAAGCCTCACAGGAAGTCAATGGCAAACCTCCTCTGACAAAGCTTGCCAAGAAAATCCCATAAGTCAGAAATGACTTGAAGGCACACAACAACAACAACAACAATGTGACATATAATTCAGAGACACAACAGTGTTAGTCTGGAATATCAGTATGCAGAGAGATCTTGTAGCACTTTTAAGACTAATAAGTTTTAGTATACTTGCTCTATTTAGTATACTCTGCTTTACTTGTTCAACTTCCTCAGATGCATGGAGTTAACAATAAAGTATAGCCTGCAGAAAGATTTGTCTCAGCCAAATAAAATTGTAGGAAGATGCAGGGGAAATGTACTGTCCTCACAACAAATGAGCTACTTTGAGGGGAGATATGTAGAAGCTATGCAAGGCATAAGAAGGACCAAAATCCAGTGCCCTTTCACATTGCACAAATAAAGCACTATGATTCCACATTACCTGCCATAGCAACATCCTTGGGAATCCTGGGATTTGTATTTAGGGAGGGTTATTTAGAAAAATTCTCACCCAGAGAACTCAAGTGCCTCCCCAAACTACAGATTCAAGGATTCTACAAGAGACAGAGATGGCAGTTAAAGGGGAATCGTAGTGTTATAACTGTGTGGTGTGGAAGGACTACAGGGAAAGACCCTCAAGTCTCCCATTTACTTTACCTGAGCTGATATTTGTGAAGGTCTTGGGTTCCTGCTTGAGTAGGCCACACGGCACTTCTTCCTGTTCCAGCTTGACCGTCACTTCAGAAAACCCTGATTAGGAGAAAATATTAAGAAAATGGGATTTAAAGCAGGGATACACTGACCTTCCAGACTACAAAAGAGGAGAGCTGGCTTAGCTTTCATATATGTTTTACAGCAGGTGTGGGAAACTTTGGGGACTCAAGATGTTATTGGACTGCGACTCATATAACCATCACTACTTGCTCTGCTGTTTGAAGCTGATGGCGTCTGCAGTCCAACAACATCTGAGCGACACCACATTTTCTATTCTTGCTCTCAGTGTAAATACTGAGTGTAAATACGTAATTCTTAAAGACATCAGATTTTATTACCTCACCTGCATTGGGCTGTGAGGGAGCATCCATTTTCTCCAAGGCAGTTTGATCGGGAAAGCAAGGTTTTTGCTCTGGCCAGGAAATCAAATCAGGCTTAACAAGTGCAAATCCTGCTCAAAGAAAAAGAGACAGAGAAAATGAATTTTTGTGGGCATTAGGATCTGAATAGGGAGTTGGGTGCTAAAAAATGACCAACTATGTTCATTTATGTGCCCTGGTAGTGCAGTGGTTAATTGCTGATACTGCAGCCACAACATTGTGAGTTCGATCCCGCAGAGCTCCAGGTTGACCCATCCTTCTATCCTTTCATAGGTCAGTAAAATGTGCACCCAGCTTGTTGGGCAATTATTTTATATTATTTTGTATTATTTTTATTTATTTATTCATTTATTTATATCCCGCCTTTCTCCCAAAAAAAGGACCCAAGGCAGCTCATAATATATAAACACATCAAAACAACTTTTTAAAAAAATAATTAAAATAGTCTAATTAAAACAATAAAAAGTTAAAATTTAAACATACAAAATTACAGATTGAGAGTGCTTAGAGAGTGCTGAGTTCACCATGAAGCGGTATAGAAATGTAAAATGTTATTTATGGTCCAAAACTCCAATCACACAGAAAAGCCCCTGTAGCCCACCTGATTTGATCTCTGGGAAGGTCTCCGGATCCTCCTGGTTCAGACCACATGGCTCCTCCTCTCGTTCCTCCTTGATTCTTGTATCAGGAAACTCTGATCAAAAGAAAGGGATGAGAAAAATGGGGTTTAAAATAACAAATTGATTCAGTGATTCTTTTATTCTATAAAAAACGAAAAAAATTCTAGTAAAAAAATATTCTTGAACAAGAGTGGAGAAGATATGCCTTCCCTCTAGATACTGTTGGACTACAAGTCCCATCAGACCTCACCACTGACTATGCTGGCTAAGGCTGTGGCATATAAAGCCCAACAATATCTGGACAGCCATACCTTCCTTTCTCCTACTCTAGTGTTTAGTGCCAATATTACCGGTATTTATTTTTATTTATTTCATTTTTATATCTCCTTTCTCCCAGAAAGGGACCCAAGGCAGTTTCACAAATAAAAACATTTCAAAAACACATCACAATAAAAAACAATTAAAAACATGAAATAAAGACGATATAAAATTATATACATTAAAAACTACAATACCCACCCCTTTTAACAAACACCCCATATAAATTGCATCTTACAACATGTATATTGTGACATTTTAATTTTGTAAGCCGACTCGATTACTTCGGCAGAGGGGCGGGATAGAAATAAATTTTATTATTATTATCCTTATTTGTTCTCTCACCTGTGTTAGGCTGCAAGGCAAAATCCATTTTCTCCAAAACAAGCTGGTCCAGAAACCAGGTGTCCTGCTCAAACCAGGAGATCAAATCAGTGCAATTCCTGTGTCAAAAATACACAGAAAGAAAAAGAAAGAGAGAGGGAGGGAGTTTGAATGAGGATCTGATGTATAGATTTGTTGTTGCTGTTGTGCCTTCAAGTCGTTTCCAACTAATGGCAACCCTAAGGAAAACCCATTGTGGGATTGCTGCTTGCTAATCCAACCCACAGAGATGGAAGAGCCCCCAAGGGTCATCCAATCCAACCCACTGCCAGGACAAGAATATGCACAGCCAAATTTATTTATTTATTTATTTATTTATTTATTTATTTTTATCCCGCCTTTCTCCCAAAGTGGAACCCAAGGCAGCCCCCATTCAGCCCTCTGTTTAAAAACTCCAGTGAAGAAGAATTTGGGGTGTAATACAAGTTTCCCAGGGGTTTTTTTAATCTTTTTTAAAGGAAACTTACATATACAAATATGAAAGATAAACCTGCTAGTGTCTGTCTTTCATTAGCAGAACAGCAGAAATGTGACCCTGAATATTTTTTTAATCTCAACTTGTTTTCTTCAAGAATGAAGAGTGACTCAGAAAGACAACAAGCATGTACGTAGTTTAAAAAAATAATTATTATTTTAATAAATAATTACATAACAAACAAACAAAAAAACTAAATCCTAATTTGACTAAAGATGGTTTGGGTAAAGAGAGAAAGCATTACCATCTTTTATCTAGCAGGAAGATGGAGAAGAAAGACTTAAGGAGAGAGGGACCTAAAGAGGAATCCCTACCTATATAATGAGGGGAAAGAGAATGTATACTATATATACTCATGTATAAGTCTAGAAATTTTAGTCAAAAAACTGACCCCAAAACTACAAAAACCTGAGCCGACTTATCCATGAGTCAATGTAAGTACTGTACTTTAACTCTTATTAAAAAAGGGAATCATCTCCTGGTGAAAGGCAAGAGTGTAATCTGTCCTGGGACCTTATCCCACGGGGCCAAAAGCAGCAAGAATCCACATGGAATCAGGCACTATAGCGCTATAGTTTTCCGGGTGATCCCACGACGTCGCTCGGAATCCGCTAAGAATCAGGCGCTATAGCGCTATAGTTTTCCGGGTGATCCCACGACGTTGCTCGGAATCCACTAAGAATCAGGCTCTATAGCGCTATAGTTTTCCGGGTGATCCCACGACGTCGCTCAGAATACAACAAGAAACCGCTCGGAATGCAGCATCATTCGGGTTCTTTTGAATGCCTGGTTTCATCGGGCATTGCAATATCGCTACCTTATCCATAGCGCTATTATAGCGCTAGCGCCATATTATACTAGCGCTATAGTACTGCATTGATGCTCATATCGGTTTCTTGCCACTTTTGAGAGCAGCGTGGGATAAGGTCCCTGGAAGCAATGACCATCTCTACTATCTCATCCATTCAACCTTTAGTATGAACACAAATAGTTACGCCTGAGGGAATTTTGCAAGTTCTTTGGCATTGTTTTCCTTACTTCATCCTTTCCTTTGTTATATGCCCCTATGTTTTACCTTGACTTAACCACGGGTCATATCAAAATCCACAATTTTGGCTCCAAAACCTACTCTCAACTTATATGTGAGTTTGACTTATAGTCAAGAATATTCTGTAAGGGCCTTTGCAGACTGCCAGAAATAGTGCAAATTGAGTCCACTTTAACTGCCCTGACTCAGTGCTAGGGAATCATGGGAACTGTAGTTTACTGTGGCACCAGAGCTCTCTGACAGAGAAGGCTCAATGTCTCAGACAAAAATACAATTCCCATGAGTCCCTAGCATTGAGCCAGGGCAGTTAAAATGGACTCAATTTGCACTATTTCTAGCAGCCTGCAAAGGCCCTAAGTTTCTTCCAACAATTCCCTTTTGCAGTAGCCTCTTTCACTGGCAAACCCCTTTTACAGGCAGGTTTTTCCCACTCTGTCAGAATTGCCTTTCTTGTCATTTGAATCCACTGTTGCAGATCCTTCTATCCTCTGGAGCAGCGGAAATCAATCTCATTCTACCTTCCAGTTAATGGCCCTTCAGATATTTAAGGAATATCACCTTTCATTCCTTGCTTCTCTGAGCTAAAAATGCATGCCTCCAACAATTTTAATCCCAGACCTTTTACTCTTCTCCCCCATCACCTCCGTCTACTAGTGGTTCCCAAACTTTCATCCTCCTCCAGGTGTTTCGGACTTCCATTCCCAGAATTCCTGTCTCTTGGCCAAGCTGACTGGGGCTTCTGGGAGCTGAAGTCCATAACACCTGGAGGAGGATCTAAGGGCCTTTGCAGACTGCTAGAAATAGTGCAAATTGAGTCCACTTTAACTGTCCTGGCTCAGTGCTAGGGAATCATGGGAACTGTATTTTTTTCTGATACATTGAGCCTTCTCTGTCAGAGAGCTCTGGTGCCACAATAAACTACAGTTCCCATGATTCCCTAGCACTGAGTCAGGGCAGTTAAAGTGGACTCAATTTGCACTATTTCTGGCAAAATTTAGAACCACTGCAAGGTATTCAAACTTACTGATATTCTTCACATGCTATGATGTCCTCAACAGGACACACTTTTCCAGGTGAGGTCTCAACAAACCAATACGGACTCATTCTCCTAATACAGACTCTGGCTGCATCCGCACTGAAGAAGTCTGACACCATTTTAACTGCCATGGCTTAATACTATGGAATCCTGGGAACTGTAGTTTGTTATGGGACCAGAGTTCTCTGACCAAGAAGGCTAAATGTCTCACAAAAC
>CM034703.1:323240504-323251038 GCA_020142125.1 Phrynosoma platyrhinos
ATATATATATATATATATATATATATATATATATATTGTGTGTGTATAAATGTGTATATATGTGTATAAGTGTGTATATAATATATATGTTTTCAATATTTTCAAGTTGTGGATGGTTGAATCCTTGGGAACAGAAGGCCAACAGTATATCTTTCTCATTATGGGGAGGATGTAAAGCAGTAGATTTCTTGCAAAATGTTGCAAATAATCCCAAAAAGTTTTGTACAGGTTTGGAGGGGTTCCAAAATTTTGGAACTCATAGTTAAATTATTATTTTTTCTCCAACAGGCTGTGAACCAGAGGTTACTTTCTTCTTTACATCCTGTTTGCCAAGATTTCTTTCTTGGGCTTCTAGGACTGTCTTCTAGGATGGTCATGCACCCTTTAGGGTCTATGCCCCCCATAAACCCTAAAGAGCACGTGAGGGTGTATGGACTCCATGGAGAGGCAAATGTCCCATCTCCCTGATCCCTCCAGTTGTTCACTCTTGATCTAGGCTTGCCCAGACCTACTGGATTTCTTACTACAAGAGCTTTCTTCACTGAGGTTCTCAAAAAGGCTATTCACATATATTGGTCTGAAGGCAAAGCAATTCATCTTTATATATTTGCCCAATTCCCAAGCATTTCTATACTTTTTCCCTGTGTGAGACATTCTGGTGATCCACAAACTATTTTAGGTGAACAAATCTCTTACTACCACTGACATGGCTCCTGTTGGGACTTTGCAGATAACTCACATGATATACAATGTAATTTAAAAAAAAGTTTCTCCATACACTCTGTGCATTGAAAGGGTTTATTTCTGAGGAGGCGTTTCTGGAGGTTTATTAAATGTAGTAAGTCATGAAAGCTCTCAAACTCAGCAGTCCAGATAAAAGTTTTTGTCCTGAGTAGATTTCTTCGCAGATTATTCAACCTGAATGGCAACTATGATATTTTTCACTCTGGATACTTATAATATTAGTCACTTCTATGAGTTCTGTAACATGTTTTCAGATGTGTTGAAGGAGGAAAATGTTCTTGGGACTTACAACACATAGCAGGCTTCTCTCTACTCTGGAGAAAAACAGGTATTGCCTGATCCTTGGGTTGCAGGAAACCTTTCCTGTGTTCTTTACAGTTATACCAAGTCTTCTGACAGCATACAGTTTCAAATGATTTAAGGGGAAAAAATCCCCAATTAAAGCTCCAAAAAGATTTGTCTTTTCTCAGATGGATCACAAGCTCAGGTATCCAAAGAAGCACATTCAACAATACTGGTTTTCCTATAGTTTCCTCTCCCTGCTGGACTCCCTGGAAATTTACAACATTAGACCCAAAATATATTTCTCATTCTTAGCACTATATTATCTCTCCTTTCTGGACCCCTTTGCGATTCATAACCAAACCAAACTGTGAATTGTGAGCAAAATGCTACCTACATTCCTGGCATGTCTAGGGTTTCTCACCTGTGTGGACTCTCTGGTGGCTCACAAGGTGGGAATTCTGAGCAAAACATTTTCCACACTGCTGGATTTGTATGCTTTCTCTTCTGTGTGAACTGTCTGATGCTTTGCAAGGTTTGAACTGCAAGTAAAACATTTCCCACACTCCTGGCACTAGTATGGTTTTTCTCCTGTGTGGACCGTCTGATGCATCGCAAGATGTGAATTGTAAGTAAAACATTTTCCATACTCATTGCACTGGTATGGTTTCTTTCCTGTGTGGACTCGTTGTTGAATCAGAAGGTGTGAATTACACAAGAAAGATTTCCCACACTCCTGGCAGTTGTATGGTTTCTCACCTGTGTGGATTCTTTGGTAGCTGACCAGGGTTGAACGATAAGCAAAGCACTTTCCACACTCCAGTCCAGGCATTTGTATGGTTTCTCTCCTGTGTGGACTCATCCATGCATCAGAAGATGGGAATTATAAGCAAAATGTTTCCCACAATCCTGGCACTCCTAGGATTTCACTAATGTGTTTCATTGTTGTGTGTTCTTAGCTCTGAAAAACTTTTATTATTTCCCACCTTTCTTCCCTTATTGGACATGGGCCACGTCACGAATTACAGTTTTTTAAAAAGTACAGTTCAAAGAAGAAATAAGGTATAGGAAATACACCCACGTTAAATTCCAGTGTATTGTAATTCATTTGGCTGCAGACAAACAAAACAAAATTAAATGAAATATTTGGCACCGCAAAAAAACAGAAATATCAGTTCAGCGGTATGGCCAGTGTATTTGACACCCAGGGCAGATTAATTTTTAACACTGCCAGAATGGGGAGAACCCATTTGTCAGTCCGTGTCCCTTGAAGAGCAGCAGATCACTGTAATCTCATTCATCTTTTGGAAATGTGAATATGGAGCATCGGAGGCCACTCACTCTCCATATGCCAGGTCACTCCTGCTATGCTGGCTGAACTCTTTCTCTCCATTATTAACAATTAGCTTTTCTACTTTTCCCAAGTTGGAAAGTTCAAAGAAAACATATATACAGACCAAATCACGACTGACTGTGAGAGGGAAAATGTTGTTCCAGTTTGAGAAAATTTGAAACACTTGTGTGTCAGGATCTGAGTCCTTTAGAATTCCTGCCATGCTTGTTAGTCATTTATGCTGTACCTGCTTTGCTTTGTATTGTTGGATGATGGGATATGTCATACCTTTGGTATTATCAGAGATGGAAAATGTTTATCTATGCTGGAACTGGTAAATGAGCAGATCAATAGGAGTCTAGTCAAGGGTAGGCAAACTGTCCCCTTTAAGGGCTGAGGGACTTCAGCTCCCAGAAGCCTCAGCCATGTTGGCCAATAGTCTGGGATGTTGGCCAATAGTCTGGGATTCTGGGAGCTGAAGTCCCTCAGCCCTTTAATGGGGACAGTTTGCCTACCCCTGGATCAAGGGAAGTATTAGTGCCACTCTATTCTGCTTTGGTCAGGCCTCACCTGGAATATTGTGCCAGTTCTGGACACCATAATTCAAAAAAGATGTTGAGAAACTGGAGCTTGTCCAGAGGAGGTCAACCAAAATGGTGAGAGATCTAAAAACCATCAAGCTCTATGAGGAGTGGCTTAGGGAGCTGGATATGTTTAGCCTGGAGGAGAGAAGGATAAGAGGTGATATGATTGCCATGTTTAAATATTTGAAGGGATGTCATATTGAGGATGGAGCAAGCTTGTTTTTTGCTGCTCCAGAAACTAGGACATGGAGCAAAGGAATTGAAGCTACAGGAAAAGATATTCTACGAAGCAGGAGTATAGTTTCCTTCTTTGGGGAGGTTTTTAAGCAGAGGCTGGATGGCCATCTGTTGAGAATGCTTTGTGTCTTGCTGCATGGCAGGGCAACCTAGGAGGAGATCTCTCTCACAGTGTCTTTAAAGATTAGAGCCCTGAAAGTAGGGATTTTGGCAATACCTAGGCACCTAATTTTTACTCATTTTTAGAGGTGTTGCAAACTGTGAGGTTTTTGGTACAAAATATTGACCCAGAGCTGAACCAAACTGGAGAATGTTGAAATTTGGATGTTTACTTGGAACCTTGTTTTGAGATCCCTGTTGCTCACTTTTGGGGGTATTGCAGAAGTGAGACGTTTACTACAAAGTGATTGCAACATTTTGGCATGATTTTGGAGTGAATCAGATAATGTTGGAGTGGGAGTGGAGGCTATTATGAATCCCAAGCTGAGGCATCTGTTTCTTAGTTTTGGGGACAGTACAAAATGCAGGGGATTTCCTGGAAAATGTCTAGAAATCCTTGGCACACATTTGGAGTGAATCAGACAATGTTGGCTTTGTGGATGTTTACTACACTGGGCCCTTGGTATCCGCTAGGGTTTGGTTGTACAATTGTCTGTGGATACCAAAATTCATGGATGCTCAAGTCCCATTAAATACAATGGGGTACTATAATGGTGTCCCTCATATAAAATGGCAAAATCAAGGTTTGCTTTTTGGATTCCCTTCCCCCCTCCTTTATCTTCAAGCTGTGGATGGTTGAATCTGTGGATGGTTGAATCTATGAATACAGAAGGCCAACAGTATACGTTTCTTAATTTGGGGGCGTGTTGGTTTTGCTGCAAAATGTTGCAAATAATCTTGAAATGTTTAGCACATATTTGGAGGGGATCCCAAATTTTGGAATTTGGAATTCATAGTTAGCAAATTATTTTCCCCCAACAGGCTGTAAACCAGAAGTTGCCTTTCTATTAACTTCCTGTTCGCAAAGCGCTCTCTCTCAAGCTTAAAACAGCCTTGGATGATCACATACTCTCTAGCTTTATCCCCCCCCTCCTGACCCTAAACAGCATGTAAGGGTGCATGGGACTCCATTGGAAGACAAAGGTCCCATCCCCCTGATCCTTGCAGTTGTTCACTCTTGATTCTAGGCCTTGGCTAGACCTACTGGATTTCTTACTACAACAAGCTTTCTAACCTGAGGTTCTCAAAATGGCTATTCACAATGTTAGCTTGAAGGCAAAGCAAGTTCATCTTCTTTAAATACTTGCCCACATTTCCCAAGTATTTCTACACTTTCTTTCCTGTGTGGAATCTTCTGGTAATCCACGAATTACTTTAGGTGACCAAACTTCTTCCAAGACTGTGAAGTCGTAGGCTTTCATGGCCAGCATCCATAGTTTAGAGAAGATGCCAGCCACAAATGCTGGCAAAACGTCAGAAAGAAACTCTTCTAGAACATGGCCACACAGCCCGAAAAACCCACAAAAAACTTCTTGCAAGACTCCTACCACTAACATGGCTCCTGTTGGGACTCACAAGATAAACAATGTAATTTTTCAAAAAAACCAAACACCACAGTTCTCCACACACTCTGTTCATTTAAAGGGTTTATTTATACTCTTCTTGTGTGAGTTCTCTACCATGTTTTCAGATATGCTAAAGGAGAAAAATGTTCTTGAGACTACTCCAGCAGGCTTCTCTCTACTCTGGAGACACAGGTATTGCCTGAAAACTGGCTTGCAAGAACCTTTTCCCGTGCTCTTTACCTTTCTACCAACTCTCAGCATACAGTTGCAAATGATTTAGGAAAGCATTTTCTCCCATTAAATCTCCAATAAGATTTATCTTCTCTCAGGTGGATCACAAGCTCACATTTCCAAATAAACATCTTCCCCATTGTTAGTTTCTCTACAGTTTCCTCTCCCAGTTGCACTCTCTGGCAGCTCATAACATTAGACACATGTAAAAAAATATTTCCCATTCATGATAGCACTGTATTATTTCTCCATTGAGGACTCCTTTGTGACTCGCAATCAAACCATTTCAAACACACTTGGCAAAGGTATAATTTCTCTCGTGTCTGAACTTGGTGGTACTTCGTTTGGACTGTCTTCCATCTGGACATGCTGGAGGTTCTCAAGGGCTGAACCTGTCTGGAAGTCAGCAAGGTCTGAACTGTAATCAAAACACTGGACTTTGAGTGGCTTCTCTCCTGTGTGAACTTTCTGGTGCCTCATAAGGTGTGCATTTTGAGCAAAGCATTTACCACACTGATGGCACCTATAAGGCTTTTCTCCAGTGTGAACTCTCCGGTGGTTCACAAGATGTATATTCTGACCAAAACATTTCCCACAATCCTGGCACTTGAAGGCTTTTTCCCCTCTGTGGGCTCTCTGATGCTTCACAAGTGGTGAACTGTGAGCAAAACACTTCCCACATTCCTGGCATTTGTATGGTTTCTCTCCTGTGTGGACCCTCCGATGTGTCACAAGTTCTGTCTTCTGACAAAAGCATTTCCCACATTCCTGGCACAGGTAAGGCTTCTCTCCTGTGTGGATTTTCTGATGTCTCCCAAGCTGTGAATTGCGAGCAAAATATTTCCCACATTCCTGGCATTTGTAGGGTTTCTCACCTGTGTGAACTCTCTGGTGGCTTACAAGGTGGGCATTCTGAGCAAAGCATTTTCCACACTGCTGACATTTGTATGCTTTCTCTCCTGTGTGAACTGTCTGATGCTTTGCAAGTTGAGAGTTGCGAGCAAAACATTTCCCACACTCCTGGCACTGGTATGGTTTTTCTCCTGTGTGGACCGTCTGATGCATCGCAAGGTGTGAATTGCAAGTAAAACATTTTCCACATTCATTGCACTGGTATGGTTTCTCTCCAGTGTGGACTCGTTGATGCATCGCAAGGTGTGAACTACAAGAGAAAGATTTCCCACACTCCTGGCAGTTGTATGGTTTCTCACCTGTGTGGATTCTTTGGTGGCTGACCAGGGTTGAACCATTAGCAAAACACTTTCCACACTCCAGACATTTGTATGGTTTCTCTCCTGTGTGAACTCTTTCATGTATCAGAAGATGGGAATTATAAGCAAAACATTTCCCACAATCTTGGCATTTGAATGGTTTCTCTCCCATGTGTACTCTCTCATTTCGTTTTGAATTATGAGAAAGATATTTTGCAAACGCTTCATATCTATGGCATTTTTTCCCAGTGCGGGCTCTCTCCTGAAGCTGAAGTGCCCTGGGTTGTGCAAAATCTTTCCCACACATGATGCATTTGGTGAAATTGACTTTCGCATAACTTTCCTTCCCAGTCAACTTGATTTGCTGGTGGCCTTGGAGATCCAATGTTTGCGAAAAAGACATCCAACACTGAGCACATGTGTTAGTTTTCCTCCAGTTATCTACGGAGTAGAAGAACAAGAATTGACAATATTAAATTCCAAATTAGTGAGAGAAAGAGCCATAAGGAGGAGAAAGGGGACAGAACAAAATATGAACATCCTGAAAGATAATAAACTATTTTATTGTTATTGTTTTTGTGTGCCTTACAAGTCATTTCTGACTTATGACTACCTAAGGTAGACTTATGACTACCTATCATGGGATTTTCTTGGCAAGATTTGTTTTTAGGAGGTTTCCCATTGTCTTCCCCTGAGGCTGTGAGCCAGCAATTTGCTCAAGGTCACCCTATGGGTTTCATGTCTGAGTTGGGAGTCAAAGCCTGGTCTCCAGAGTCATAGTCCCAACAACCAAACCACTACAACATACTGGCTCTATTACTTCACTTGATTTGAACCCTGTACCTATATTGATGCAATATAGAATTACACTCCCATTTTTTGCTGCTTTGCTAGGAGGCAAGACTGTGTACTCGGGCACCTCCTTAAACTGCCCCATTAAATACTCATACACAATGATTTTCCACTGTGGCACTGTAGGTTAGTGACAGGTTAATTCGTTGATCTGTTTTTCAAACAAAATAATACTGAGATAATCCCTTGGAGTAGTCCTAGCATCAATGTCTATTTTCAAGAGTCTAGGTTTTATAGTCTTAGAGCTATGGCAGAGACAGGTGGATACACACACATACCTCTTATTTTCTCTTCCTTCTCCTTACTATTATTATTAATCACAGATCGGCATCTACCATGCCCAATTTCCCCCCAAGACTTCCCCCACAGGCTGCACTACAGCCTACACTCCCTTACACAGCAAGTCCAAATATCTGTCCTCTTATGCAGTCAGTCTCAAAATGGTTCCATCCTGGTGCCGCAACAAGCTACCTTTCCCAGGATTCTAAAGCATTGAGTCATGGGAGTTCAAGTGGTTTCAAACCAGATTACTTCTGCAGTACAGATGCAGTCAGATAAATAACCTGTTTGTGGAAGAAAGCAGTGTATCCTATGAGATAACTCTAATTATGAACCTCCAGTTATATGAACTATTGTGAAGTCGTAGGCTTTCATGGCCGGCATCCATAGTTTTTGTGGGTTTTTCGGGCTGTGTGGCCACTCTAGAAACTCTTCTAGAACATGGCCACACAGCCCGAAAAACCCACAAAAACTATATGAACTATTCTCTCACCGGACTGATCCGGAACAATGCTAGGACTTTCTTCAGATCCCTGGTGATCCACAACACACATCTTCTCTTCTTCCTCCTGCTTTATTATAACATCAGGAAATCCTGAATTGAAAGAAAGGCATGGAGACAACAAGTCACTACCAGAGGACTCAGGTAATGCAAAAAAACAAAACAAAAAAACCTTTGCCTGGTAGCTAAGAGAATCAATACTGAAGTTGGAAGTTGGACAAATTAATTGACTTAATAATAAATCATCATCATTCTCATCATCCGTATCCCATCTTTTCCCTTTAATGTAGGACTCGGATGACTTATAGAACAAAACACGATACAGGCATATCTCAGTTAACAAAGCCTCTTGACAATGAAAATCCTTTATAAAAAGCCTTATCAAGTCTGCCCAGTCCACTTTTCCTCTTCACCCTCTGCCTAGCTGGAAGCTTTTTAGCAACATCAACACTGGGAAGATGGTGAAGAAGAGGTTGCAGTAGCATGCTTGCAGCAAACAATGCAATAAAGCTTGAGCTGGGAAAGAGTATAATTCTGCTCTAGCCAATCCTACTGTAAATGTGTATGTCTGCCTACAACAGGCAAGGTAAACAGTAAATAAAGGAAAACCTCAATAGTTCCTTACTGAGTTTGCATGAGTAACAAAACAGAGAGAAAAAGGGTCAGCAGATCTGTTTGCCTTAGCAGCTACCTATAGTACATTTAAAAGGCTTATAACTTTAGCCACCAAAACAGAAATCATAATAAAAGCAGAGGGTAGTGAAAGTGGGGGGGGGGGGGGAATCCTGGATGCATTTTGGGAGAAACCATAAAGTGATCTCTAGAAAGTCCCAAACATTTTTGGGTTCTTTGGCAAGGTTTACATGACCAGGCTGTTTCATTCCATGTGTGGAGAGTGATTAGTTTTGAATAAAAAGGTTATGCAAACATGTTGAATTACTCTTTTCTTTTCTTCTTTTTATGCAGGAAGCTATCCTTATTTTTCCCATGTTATTTCTGCGTCTGGTACCAAATGTTCTGCTAAAGACATCATGTCCAGAAACACATCTACTTTATTAACGGAGATGGTCCTGTTCATCTTAAACATACTAAAGATTGCTGTTGCAGTGCAATTAAATTGTCAGTGACAGGAAGAACAATTTAAAATGCATGATTAAAAGTAATGTTTAAAATGCTTTAAAATCAGCACAATTAAAAGCAGACCAGCATCCTATGAAAGGTCAGTTCCTACAAAACATTTAGCTCTGAGAAGCCTGCTGGAACAAAACATATATCTTTGCTTGCAGGTGGAAGAACAACAAAGGAGGAGGCCATTCTGGCTTCTCTAGAGATGGAATTCCACAGCAAAGAAGCAGAAAACAAAAAGGACTGACTTAATATAAACAGGATCCTATGGAGTTGAAAACAAGAACCTCCCAACTCAGGGTGACCCGATGCACTAATTGTCAAGGAAGAGAAGGCACCACAAATGTAAGACATTCAAGAAAAATGTAAAACATCACAAAATAAAAGCTAAAAACACGAATATTGCATACATTCATTTTGTACAGTTTACTAACATCTATATTACATATACAGTCGCCCTCCACTTTCGCAGAGGATCCGTTCTGGACCACACACACACACACACACACACACACACACACCCGAAAACAGAAAATCGCCAATATTCAAGCCCCATTGGCTTGAATGGCGGCATGTCCCTAATTTTGTCCCCCTCTGTTTTCCTCCCGCAAATGAGCGAAGAGGCAGACTCCAATCCCACGAAATCAGAGGGGTGACTGTACTGTCTTTTATTATGTACTCATCTGTATTTTTTTCCCCATTAAAATGCCTTGTTGGCTTGCTATATATTTACAGAACTCTTTGCAAGACAAATGCTTTAAACTGTACTTTACTAGTGACAAACCCATGACTGAATCTACATTCCTTTCATTTGTCCATTGTGCTGAAATTAAGGAAACACTTTAACATCTGCATGTGTCCCCAAGCAGCGTCTCTTTCCCCTCCAAGAAACAAACGTACACTGATCTCTAGGGGCAAGTCTTGTCTGATGCTGCTCCTAGGAAAAAAGGACTTTAGAAGGATCTATCCTGCTTTTCTTAACATGCTGCTAAGTAGACAATTTCTCAAAGGGGAACACCAAGTTCAGTGTGACGCAATGGGCTTCTTAGTTGTGCTCAGGAATGGAGGACATTTTGGGACTCCTTGGATAGAAGGCTGAAATGTACGACATGTTCTGGAAAAGGAGGACATTTGGTCACCCTGGTCCAATTGTATGGGGCACTCTCTCACCTGACTGATCGGCAGTGAAATTTGGCTCAGAAGAAGTGGGGGAGGTTGTTCTATTCTTAAAACAAAAAAGCTGAAAAATAAGAATTGCTGGAAATCTCTTTTAAAATAAGGCATCCCTGATTCTTATGTGTGTGCTTTCCACAAGATCCAGGAAATCAAAGGAAAATTCAAACCAAGGACTAGGACACTTTATGACTAAAAAAATAACATAATTCAAGACCAGGAAGGAATAAAAAGGCATTGGATGCAATACACAAAAGAATTACACAAAAGAGATGACAAAATGAAGGACACATGGAACGAAGAGCCATATGAAGATGAACCCCAAATTCTAAAAAGTGAGGTGGAAGCTCTAATAAGAGAAATGAAAAAAAAAAACAAATCACCAGGAACACATGATATTCCAATTGAACTGCTGC
>CM034703.1:323268010-323281707 GCA_020142125.1 Phrynosoma platyrhinos
CATGGCCACACAGCCCGAAAAAAACCACACACACACAAAAAAAAACTATGGATGCCAGCCATGAAAGCCTACTTCACATTATTATTATTATTATTACTACTACGGATCCCACAATTCCATAGCAATGAGCCAGGGCAGTTAAAGTGGTCTCAAACTGCATGATTTATGCAGTGTGTTTTAGACCAAAGTCACTTAATTGGGAGGTCAACAGATGGCGAAAGTATAGCCACTTACTGTGACCTCAGGAAGATAAGGGGCAGTTAAAGTCATAGACCTGAGGACTGCATTTTCTTAAGTTGTCAAAATGTGGACTGAGGGATCCTATAACCTGGAGGAATTGTGTGACCAGCAGACAAAACCACCAAAGCTTTGAATTTGTTCTTAATTGCCATCAAGTCAGCTTTGGTTTATGAAAACCCTACGAACAGTGACCAGATGTCCTAACCACAAAGGAAAAGGCACCGCAACATGTAGGGCATTCCAAGAAAAATGGAGGAAATTACAAGTAAAAACTGGGGGGGGGGGGGGGGGGGAACACCACTCATATAAATCTAAATGTTTCTTAAGCATGCTCAAAATGGACATTTTGAAATCCCTGCTGTAAAGAAGGTTGAAATGGAGGTCATGTCCTAGAAAAAGGAGGACACCCAACCTACATCCAGGGTGACCAGATGTCCTAGAAAAGGAGGACAAAGCAAGCAAGTTTTTCTTTCTATTAGCTTTCTTCATTGTCCAGCTCTCACATCCATACATATGGTATACAAATAAAGGACTTTATGTACTGTGTGTATGTTCATTTATGCATTCATGTCTATTCATATTTGAACATTTTACAAGAAAATATGTCTCCTCTTCCTCCTCCTCCCTTAGGCAGAGGCTCCTTGCCTTTCTCTTCCCCTCCAGGACAGAAAAGGTTTGAGAAGTAGAGGAGGAAGAAGAATCAGGGCCGCCAAGGAGATTATCATACCAGGAAAAGGAGGTCCTTGTCCCATACTTTTCGGTCCTTATGGCGCAATCGCAAAAAGATTTTCATACGTCATGCTTATCATGTCAGTGTCCCATCAATGAACTGCAATTGACCACAATCATGCAAAATACTTTCATATAGCATCGCGCTTATCCTTTCACTCAAGTGGAATAGCCCTGTTATTTTGTATCAACAGGAGTTTGCATTAATACAAATGACAGGACAATTCCACTTCAATGACAGGATAATTGTGGCATGTATGAAATGTTTTTGCACAATTGTGATAAGGACGGTAGAGTGATTTGCTTCACTCCCAACCCTGTCTGATAATCTCCAGTCTCAAACCTTCTCTTGAGAAACTCTTGTTCTCACCCCACTGTCTGAAAACCAGAGCTACAAAATCCTTTTGCATACTTAGTAACTGATCATAGTTTTCAGTTAAGCGACAATGTTTCTCTTAACATTTACATCTCACTATTCAGTATATTCATTCTCTTGTTTGATGGCATGTTACCATTGTTTCACATTCAACAGAGGAGTCATCGCAACAAAATTTTCCAGATAACTGAAAGTTTTATTGATTGACCCTATAAATGTGTGAAGGATGAAAAACACAGAAGCTTTGAAGGAGAAACAGGGGCAAATTAGACTATAAGTTATGCAAGAAGCTCAATTCACTTCCATTTATTGCTGAATAAGCCTTTTGCATACACAAAGTTCTTGAACAAGGAAATTGCAAGGGAAGACTAGAAAGAAAAGCAGTTGAATTGAATTATATTCATAAATTTCAGTCCATCAGCAGAGGTATGAATAAAGATAATGGCTTCATGGCACACTACATATATTACTACAAGAGTCCTTGCTACTGTACAAATAACAAAAGGAATCTTCTCAGGAAGGAGAATCATTTATGCTACAACAGACTAACATAGTTATTTCTTTGAAAACCTCTCCAGGGGCAATATTTTACAAACTCTGAAATAAAGAAAGGTGGGTGCACTCGTTGACATAAATTGATACTTGGCATTTTCTTGTATTTTCTCCAAATTACTGACATTTCTACAGATTGGTTCCTCTGTGAAATCTCTGGCAATCTTGAAAGTTTAGGGAGAGAAAAGCTCATTCCATACTGCTTTCCCCTCCTCAGTTTCACGCTGGTAGAATATCGCATGAAGACTCAAAAGTTGCAGTGTGATAAAAATACATTCCTCACATTCTGTGCTTTCAAAGGGTTTCTTTCTAGGGTAAGTTATTGGTAGTTTGTTAAATACAACTGGTCAAGAAAGCCCAAATACAGAGCGCTGTGGATGTTATTTCCCCTGAGTAGATTCTCTAGTAGATTATCAAATGTCTTGCATGGGTTCTCTGGTTCTGTTAAGCTGTAGGAAGTGAGCAAATGGTTTTTCATATTCAAAGCATCAGTAAAAGCCTTCTCTCCGCTGTGGACATACAAGCATTGCATAAATGTAGAGGTGTTTGTAAGGAAAAATTCACAATATTCCATGGATTCCATGAAGTTTCTCTGCTCTAATAAATCTTCTTAACGGAATACATCTGTTTTCTGCAATGAAGGCTTTTGTAATCTCTGTACAAAATCTCTGGTGTATCACAAAGTTGACCTTACAAAGAAAATGCTTCCCACACATCTGGAATTTAAACAGATTCTCTTCTGTGTAGATTCGCTAGTAGTATACAAGCTCAGAAGTGTAAGGAAAACATTTTAGAAATCATTGGCATCAATATGATTTCCATGCTGCATGGACTTTCTGATGGCTTACAAGCTCTGAGTTACGAGCAAAACCTTTTCCACATACCAGACATTCATATGGTTTCTCTCCTGTGTGTATTCTTTGGTGGATCTTAAGGTGTCCATTTCGAGCAAAGTATTTCCCACACTCCTCACATTTAAATGGTTTCTCTCCTGTGTGAACTCTCCAGTGGTACACGAGGTCTGAACTGCGAGCAAAACATTTTCCACATTCTTGGCATTCGTATGGTTTCTCACCTGTGTGAATGCTTCGGTGACCCATAAGGTGTGAACTTTGGGTAAAACATTTTCCACATTCCTGGCATTTATATGGTTTCTCTCCTGTGTGGACCCTTTGGTGGTTGGCAAGTTGTGGACTGGAAGCGAAAGATTTTCCACATTCCTGGCATTTGTATGGTTTCTCTCCTGTGTGGACTCTCTTATGGATTACAAGGTGTGAACTGAAAGAAAAAGATTTCCCACACTCCTGGCATTTGTATGGTTTTACTCCTGAGTGGACTCTCATATGCCTCCCAAGATAAGCACTGGAAGCAAAGCATTTCCCGCACTCCTGGCATTTATATGGTTTATCTTCTGAATGGATATTATCTCCTGCATGAACTTTCTGATGCCTTCCAAGGTATGAACTGTAAGAAAAGCATTTCCCACATTCTAGGCATTCATTTCGTTTTTCTCCAGTTTGCATTTCTTGGAAGTTCGCAAGAGATTCATTCTGAGAAAAACATCCCTCCCACTCCTGGCATTTACATGCATTCTCCCCTATATGAACCTTCCAGTGGTTCACAAGCTCTGTAAGGTAAGGAAACTGTTTTCTACACTCCTGGCATTCATATGGTTTCCCATCTGTGTGGGCTGTCTCAGGCAATACAAAAGTTGACTTCTGAGGAAAATATTTTCCACAAGCCTGGATTTCATACGGTTTCTCAGTTGTGTGAATTGCCGGAGATGCCAAAAGGTATGAACTCTGAGTAAAGCTTTCTCTATGGTTCTGGAACTTGTCCTGGTTCAGTCCTGCTAGCAAATGCTTCTGAAGGAGTGAACTGTAAGGAAAATGTTTTTCATTTTTTATGCCTTTGAATGGTTTGCTTTCCCTCCAGTTATCTGTTGGGATGAAAAACAAACACAGACATATGTAAATTGCAAGGCTTACAAAGGAAGAACTTTAGGCAACATAAATTATGTAAATCCTCTGAATAATTTGCACCCTCCAATAAAATATTGGACATCGTGCATACTTCAGCATGATGGCCTGCCGGAGGAAATTTGTCTTATTTCCATGCTAGAGGCCTTTAAGAAGGCAGTTAAGACGGAGCTCTTCCGGCGGGCCTATCCATCTGACCTCCCTAACTGAACATAAGATTAGATATGACCATCTTATAAGGACCTCCCCAGTGAAAAAGATTATATCACTTGCTGCATAGACTTGCATTGTAAATTTATTATAGTTTTAATTACTGTTGTTATTTTATTGTTTTTACTGTTGGGTTTATTGTTTATTATTGTTCTTTTTATTACTGTTGATTTTATTGTTATGTTTTTTTTTAATTGATTGTACGACTGTACATTTTGTACATTTTATCTTTGTACTCCCGCCTCGATCCGTAGGAGAGGCGGGAAAGATAAATAAATTATATTATTATTATTATGGTGACTGTAATTTTGCATTTAACCACAGCATTAAGCATGGTATCCAAGCAAACTCAGAAAAAATGCAGAAATCAGCAAAGTGTGAAGGGAAATATGTATATTGTTCAGTCATGATAGTCATTCTACAAGAGACATTTGAGTATGTTTACAAATAAACTTAACAGTAGAGATTGTCCACAAGCATAGTGTGGATATTATTGCTATTATTATATTTATTTATTTATATCCCACTCTTTGCCCAAAACTGGAACTCTGAGCGGCTTACATGATTAAAAACAGTACAGTCGGCCCTCCATTTTCACAGGGGATCCATTCCAGACCCCTCTAAGAAAACAGACTTGTCAATATTCAACCCCTATAGGCTTGAATGGGACATGAGCCCACTGAGTTGCTCCCCATTGATTTTAACAGAGGTCGCCCCTCCTTGAATATTCAAAACTGCGGACCTCAAATCCGCGAGAACGGAGGGGCAACTGTACAATTAAAAACAAATAAACCAAAAAAAGAGTTAAATTAAAACAGAATTAAATTATTACAATATTAAAACAGATTGCATAAAGAATAAAATATAGTTTAAAAGTGTTTAAAATACTTTAAAAGAATACAATACCCAGCCCATTCTTAAAAAACCTTCTACTTTAAAAGCCTGTGTAAACAGGTAGGTTTTAACCTGCTGGTGGAAGGCCAACAAGGAAAGGACCATTCTGGTTTTCCTGGGTAGGGAGTTCCACAGTTTAGGGACAGCCACAGAAAAGACCCTCTCTCGTGTCCCCAGCAACCATGCTTGTGATGGTGGTGGGACAGAGAGAAGGTCCTCTCCTGAAGAGCTCAGAGCTTGGGGCGGCTCATATAGGGAGATACGGTCTGCCAAATAGTCTGGACCTGAGCTTATAGGGCTTTGTAGGTCATAACCAGCATTTGAAAGATATTATGCAAATAGAGAAGGGCAGGACAGTAAAATAATTAAAATTATTACATAAAATCTGTCTCAACCTTTTTTTAAAAATTACAGAATTGCAAAATATATATATAGAATAGTGTAATAAATTTAATAATAGTTACAATTTAATTACCAATAATACTAAATATAATTTCATAAAATGTCAGGCCCTGGAGACACCTCCATAATTTACATCCCTCACCTGATTGCTCTGCAGCAGCACTTGCACCTTCCTCAGATTCTTGTTTGCACAACGCCTCTTCCTGTATTATGTTAGGAAAGCCTAAACAGATGGGAAGAGGGAGAGGTTAGCAGGCCCACCATGTTCCTTCCATTGATTTAATAGAGCAATCAGCTCTGGAATATTTCTTGAGAGAAGCACAGAGTGGCAGATCACCTTTCTTAAATGGATACTTCCTGTGACAGGCATGGGTTATCTAAGGAGAATTTTGCTTTCTCCTTTAGAGAGATGGCCTTCCCTTTTTATCGGAAGGTATGGAAATTTAATCCACTAAAATATATGATTAATGACTTGGGATTTCTTTAACCATGTGGCAGGCAAGCCTAGAGAGGCAAGGTGTTACTCCAGATCAAGGCTTCCTCAATCTGGTGGCAATAACCACAATGGTTGGGGAACTGTGGGGATTGTAGTCTAACTCATTTGGAGAGCACCAGTTTCCACAAGTTTGTCCGTGTCCTTATTATGACTAAACATTTAGGCTTCTGGGAATTAATGTATCCTCAAATCAACAGTAATTTGAAGAGACAGGCCATAACTTGGTGGTAAAGCACATCTATTCCACACAGACCGTACCAGGTTCAATTCCCAAATGCCCAGTAATATTAGGGCACACTCAGTGGTAGACCGCATGCTCTACATACTGACAACCATAGTTCAACTCCTGGCGGATCAAGCAAGCAGAAAACTCTCCACATGAAATCCTTGACTTCAAACAGGCTCCTATCAGATGGCCCTCATCATGGATCTCAAAATACAGGTACCACACCCTCACCTGCACGACCACCAGTAACACCTGCATTTTCCTGCAGGTGATCCTCCTCCTCATCTTCTTCCATTATTACCATGTTCGAAAATCCTAAACAGAAGGGAAAAGAGAAAATGAAGCAATCAGCAAGACATCCTTTGGACATTTTGCTTGAAAAGGTGGACTCAGTTTGGTAGTTCAGCCTAATATCTGAATAATGTTGAATTATTTACAATGTCAGAACTTTGAAAAATTGCAGATAGCAAATTTGATCTAAAAAGAGACAATTTTCTTAGAAAGAGGGGCAAGGTTGGGGGGGCACTGAGGACAGGAATGCCTCTCCTGATATGTAGCCTACCTATAAACACACAAAAATTATTTCCTCCTTCTTGTTTTCCCCACTTACATGGAAATACATGCAAACATTAACATAACAAAATTATCCCCAACCAGGAAAGGCCCTTTGAAGGACATACCTTTTCCTGCACTCGTCTCTGGATAACTCTCTGATTCCTGCTCATCCTGGCTACATGGCTCCTCTTCTTGGTCCAACTGAGAGGGCACATCAGGAAAATCTGATCCAGAGAAAAGAAACAAGAAAACTAAATTAAGAAGAAACAGACTGATCACATGAATCAGGGGTGGGCAAAGTGCCCAGAGTTCCACTGCCTGGTTGGAACAATCAGCCCTGGAATATTTTGAACAACTGATCCTCAGTTTAATTTTTCAGCTTATGTTTATTATTCATGGCAAACACCATCTTAGGAGACTCCCTTCTGGAAAGAAAGGCAGAGAGGTGGGAGTGCCTTTCTTACACTGATGCCTCCACAAGTGACAAACATGTGTTATCCAAATATGAAAAGAAGATTTTTTTTTTTTTGCTTTCTCCTTTAGCATGAGTTTTCCTTTTTTTCGTGGGAATGCATGCAAATTTAATCAACTAAAACATATGATTGTTTTCTTCAATCACATGATAGGAAAGGCTAATGAAGCGAGGTAGAGCACCTTATCTAGCCTTCCTTAATCTGGTGTCAATGACCATACTAGCTAGGGGATTGTGGGGTTTTTTAATCAAACTCTGGAGGCACCAGCTTTTTGAATTTATTTATTTATTTATTTATTTTATAACCCACCTTTTCCCCAGTATGATATTCAAGGTGGTGTATTACATTTTAAAAGCACAATGCAAATTTTAAAAACTCATGGTACGAAAGTTAAAACACAATTAAACTGAAGAACACAAGTTAAAATAAGTTTAATACAACATTAAAATACTTAAAGCATAATAAAATAAAAACACTAGACCCCTCATTAAAAGCTTTAACTGCTGCAACATCAAAAAACAAAATGCCTCCTTAAATAAAAAGATCTTTACCCGGAAGCAAAAAGACAGCAGGGAAGAAGAACTCCTAAAGAACAGAATTCCACAACTTGCAAGCAGCCACCAAAACTCTCTCTCAAGTCTCTGTGATGGCGGTGGGGACTGAGAGAAAGCCTTCCCCCAAAGATCTTAGAGCATAGATAGGCTCATATAGGGAGGGTACAATTTTCCAGATAGCCTGGACCCAAGTCATATAGGGCTTTAGTCAAACTCAGCACTATCAATTCTGTGCAGAAATGGATTGGCAAGTGGATTTGTTTCAGCAAGAGGGTGATCTCTCTATAACCCACCTGAAATCAGCAACCTGACTACAGCCTTTTGGAACAACTGAAGTTTCAGAACAGTTTCCAAAGGCAGGCCCACATAGAGCATGTTACTGTAATCCAAACAGGATGTAAATCAAGGTATGTGTGACCGGAGCCATTAAAAGACAAAATATAAACCTTAAAACAGCACCACACAGCATTAAAAGCCCACCCCAGTTTCCAAAGGCCTAACAGTTTGAAAATGTCTTAACTTGTTAACAGAAGGGAGGCAAGAATTGGGCCATTATGACCTCCCTAGGGAGGAAAAAACAAAGTCTGTGAGCAGCCACCGAGACGCTTCTCCCCTTTGTTACCACTAAACAAACCTAAGAAGGTGGTGAGACAAAGAGAAACATCTCTCTAAATCATCTTAGAGCTCTATGGGACTCATAAAGGGAGATACAGTCCTTCAAATAACCTGGATCCAAGCCATGTAAGGCTTTATAAGTCAAAACCAGAACTCTGAATTATATCTGGAATCAGACTGGCAGCCAGTGGAACTATTGCTACAAGGGAATTTGTGTACTCTCTAAAGCCAGCCCCAGTTAACAACCAGGCTGCAGCTCTTTGGGCCCAGTGAAATTTCTGAGCGTTTTTCAAAGGCAGCCCCACATAGAGTGCATTACAGTAATCCAAACAGGATGTAACCAAGGTATGCGTTACCATGGTTAGATCTGACTTCTCTAAGAATGGACATAGTTGGCATGCTAGCTTTATCTGTGCACTTGTCACCATTGAAACCTGGCTCAGGGCTGAATCCAGAAGTACCCGCAAATTGCCAACTTGTGTTTTCACGGGGAATGTTACCCCATCTAACATAGGCTGAATCCTTTTTACCCAATCTATCCATTGACTGACCAAGAGCAGCTCTTTTTGTCTGATTAATTGAGAAACTGGCCTTTGCCCTTGCTCCACTCCCAAGGGGCACCCCCAAAGGGGCGATGTCCTTTTGGTCTCACCATCTTTGGTGGCAATCCCACCAGTAGTGAGTACACTGCATCGAGCTTAGATCCGCTTGCTGGAAAGGGACAAGCATCCATTTGGCTGATTACTCAGGCTCCAAGCTCAGTACCTGCAGCCTGGTTCTGCTGTCCAGGTGGTCTTGTAAGCAGACAGCAATCTACAGAAGCAAGAATTGGGCCATTATTGGGGGGGGGGGGGCGCAGCCCATAGCAGCAACAAGCAGGTAGACAGACACACAAGCTCTCTGAGAGGGTGAACGCTGCCCTAATCTTTCTTGTGACTAAGCAAAAGTACATGTGTGTGTTTAGGCCTCTGGGAAGGCCTAATATAGATACCACACCCTCACCTGCACAGCCACCAGTAACATCTGCACTTTCCTCCAGGTGATCATCTTCTTCAACATCATCATCTTCCATTACTACAATATCAAGAAATCCTGAACAGAAGAGAAAAGGCAAAAAGAAGCAGTCAGCAAAGGCTACCATGTCCAGCCGCTGACTGGCTAGATCAGGGGTAGGCAACCTTTTTGAGTCAGGGGCCGGGTTGCTGCCCCTCAGACAATTGGGGGGCCGGAGCACCAAAAATAAATAAATAAATAATAAAAATTGTAAAAAAATAAAAAATTAAAAAATTAAAAAAATATGCATGCACACTCTCTCAGCCCCAGAAAAACCATGGCAAATCCCTGTGGAGATTTTGCCAAGAAAACCCCAAGAACAAGTAATAACAACAATAATCTCATCATGGCGGGCGGTGGGGGGGGCGGCAGTGGTGACAGCGGCAGGACCAGCCTGGAGCCGGTCCAAAGGCCTGGGGGGGGGCCGCATCCGGCCCCCGGGCCTTAGGTTGCCTACCCCTGGGCTAGATCATTAACTACTGGAAATATTGCTTGACTGGCAGAAAAGGTAACACCACTTTTGTAGTTCAGCCTAATAATGAACACTGAATTATTTTTGTAATAATTTAGAACCTTGAAAACCTGAAGATGAAAAATGCCATCTAAGAAGAGACATTTGCTTTTGGAAAGAGAGAGGCAAGGTGGGTCTGTGTGTAGGGGCAAGGGTGGAGACAAGAATGCTTCTCCAGATATGCTTACCTATAATCTAAACACACATATAAACATATAGACATGCAATACACAAAATATTTCCTCCTTTTTCTTTTAAACTGATATTCCAACTTATATGGAAATATATGTAAACATTAATAGAGTAAAACTACTATTATTGATGTTCTTTAATCAGTAGAAGATATAGTGATTAAATATATTATTTCATAGACCATCCTTTCCCAACTGGGAAAGGCCTTTCACAGGCCAAACTTTCACCTGGACTGCCCTGATGAGAGCTCTCTGATTCATCCTCATCCAGGCTGCATGACTCCTCTTCTTGGTCCAGCTGAGCAGGCACATCAGGAGAACCTGATTCAGAGAAAGGGAGTAAGAAAACCAGGTTAAGAAGAAATAGATTGATCTCAAAGGCTGGGGTGGGTAACGTATGGCCTCACAGTCCACGGACCTATCTTTTGTAGCCCCTGAAGACCTCCACCCATCTCCCCAATTTTTAAAAAATTCAGGGCAAAAATAAATCACATAGAAAGACCCCCAATATGTGTCAGAAAACACACAAAAAATACAGTCACCCCACTCCTACAAGCAAAGAACACCATACTATTTTAAATACCTCAGTTTTCCACTACAAGCCTCTCAAAATGGTGACAGGAACTGATGCAACATCATTTTCCATCACCATTTTTGAGACAGTCTGCAGAGGTAAATGGAGGCATTTGTGCTTGACATGGTGGAGGCTCTGGAGGGAGAAACTGACCCTTAGTGTCTTTGCAGTGTCCCTTAGTGTCCTCAAAGCCCCTAGACCCCACTTTTTCACTTGATGGGTAGCAAAGATACTCCTACTGAATAGTCCAGCCTAATACTTTAATAGTGTTGAATTATTTTTAATCCCACAACTTCAAACACCTGCTGATGGAGAATGCTATCTAAGAAGAGACATTCTCTCTGATGGAAAGAAAGAGGCAAAGCATGTGTATGGATTTGGGAACAGGAATGCCTCTCTTGATATGAAGCCTGCTTATTATCTAAACACACAGACATACACACTATTTCTTCCTTTCCCCTTTAGAGTGATATTCCCTCTTATATGGAAATATATGCAAGGCGCAATACAGCAATATAGTTAATAAATTAAGAATCATTTAACCAGTAAAAGACCAAGTCATTAAAGATGCTATTTCTAAGGCCATACCTTCCCCAACTGAGAAAGGCCCTTCACAGGCCATACCTTCCCCTGGATTGGTCTCTGGGGAACTCTCTGATCCCCCCTCATCCAGGCCATACGACTCCTCTTCTTGGTCCAACTGGTTGGGTACAGCAAGAAAACCTGATCCAGAGAGAGGGAGCAAGAAAACTAGGTAAAGCAGAATCACAATGATCTCAAAGGACAGGTCACAGCCCCTGGAACCCACTTTTGTGGCCTCTGAAGGCTCCCACATCACCCCAATATTTCTATTAAAAAACTGGCATGCTTTTTGGACAGTTTTTGCCCTCACATCACATATAAAGGCCCGCAAATGTATGGGAAAACACAAAAATACACCCACACCATTCCCAGACACCCCCCCTTGTATCCCCAAATACAGTGGGCCCTTGTTATCAGCTGGGGTTTGGTTTCAGGACCCTACATGGATACCAAAATCCATGGATGCTCAAGTCCCATTATATAGAGTGGCATAGTAAAATGGTGTCCCTTAAATAAAATGTAAAATCAAGGTTTGCTTTTTGAAATTTATATCTTTTTTAATATTTTCAAACTATGGATGGTTGAATCTGTGGATGAGGAGGGCTGACTGTATCCCCATTTTCGTTTGCAGCCCTCTCAAAATGGTAACAGGAAGCGAGGTGTGGCATTTCCTGTCTCCATTTTGAAAGGGTCTGCAAAGGTAAACGGCGGCATTTGGGCTTTATGTGGGGTGCACTGCCCATGGGAGGGTCTGGAGGGGGAAACTGGCCCATGGTCCCAATTGCCCACCCTTATCATAAGCCAATCAAGATAACAGATTTAGCAATCTCTGAAGAAAAGAGGAAGGAGTGGCCCTCTAGACATTGCTGGACTGGATTGATGAAAAGCCCCCACAACAACAACAATATTAATAGTAGTACCTTTGAGACTAACTATTCCTTACCTCTGCACTAAACATTATTGCAAATATGTAATACTTACAACTTCCTTTTATGTCTCCTCACCTTTGTTGTGCTGCGATGTAACCTCCATTGTCAAAAGATGAGCTAGTCTGGTAATCACAGATCCTTCTTAAGTCAGAAGATCAAATCAGGCTTGGCAAATTGAAATCTTGCTTAAAAGGAAACAAAGAGATAAAGTTTTCAGATGGGATTTGAAGCATGGAGTGGTGTAATAAGACTGATCAAACCAACAGAAATGTTTTCTTCTAACACAGTCTCTCTTTACAAATTCCCAGTTCAAGCAATCTTCCTCTCCTATCTTCTGAGGGGCAGGGGACAGGTGGGAATTTAGAACATGTTGCTGGCTAACATACTTCTTTCTCTGGGCTTTGAACAGGGCTGCAACTGTATTTCCCACTCCTAACCATGGGTTAATATTTTTATATAATGCAAGCTTGCCTTTCTTCCCTGACTCATAGTAGCGCAGTCAAAAATGAATTTTAAAATCCATACATTGAACTATTAAAATACATCAAACTATTAAAACAAAAAACAAATCTAACATTTAAGTGCAATTAAACTTAATGGTTTAAGTGATGGACTGACTCAGGGTTCGAATCTCCGCTTGGCCATGTAAACCCATTGGGTGACCTTGGGCAAGTCACATGCTCTATACATGAGGCAAAGGCAATAGCAAACTTATTCTGAACAAATCTTGCCAAGAAAACCCCATGACAGGTTCGCCTAGGGTCGCCATAAATCGGAAAATAACTTGAAGGCACACAACAATAAACAAAATAGTTGTTGGCAAGGAAATATGGATCTTATGATTAAAAAACAAAAATCAACCCAAAAACTAATGTTAAACGCCCTGGCACAGGAGGGCGAGAAAGGATGCAAAACTGAGGTTTGTCTCTGAAGGCAGAGAAGGCATAGAGGAGAACTGTAAGAAGGATAGGACAGTCAGCCAAAAAGGAAAGCTGATTAGGATTTTTTGAGAAGTTGTGAACTGCTGAGACTCAGAGGTTAATGTGTTATCTGTTATTGTATGCCTTCAAGTTGTTTGTGACATATGGCAACCCTAAGGCAAATCTATCATGGGGTTTTCTTGGCAAGATTTGTTCAGCGGAAGTTTGGCATTGCCTTCCCCTGTGGCTGAGAGCATGTGACTTGCTCAAAGTCATCCAGTAGGTTTCATGACCAAGCAAGGAACTGAACCCTAGTTACCAGAGTCATAGTACAACACTCAAAATCACTACATCACGGTGGCTCTCAATGTGTTACCTAAATCATAGAATCATAGAATCATAGAGTTGGAAGAGACCACAAGGGCCATCCAGTCCAACCCCCTGCCATGCAGGAATTCCCAATCAAAGCATCCCTGACATTTATTTATTAAATGTGTCTTAATAAATATGAAAAGACAGAGACAACTGTAAAAAAAAAAAGAATACATAAGTGGAAGTTGATTAAGACACAATGTGTTATCTAAATGTATCTTAATAAACTTCAATTTATTTATTCTTTTTTTTTTTTTTTTTTTT
>CM034703.1:323296605-323307132 GCA_020142125.1 Phrynosoma platyrhinos
TTCTCCTGTATGATTTTTAACATCTTTGCCAGATAAAGAAGCCAGTGACACTTTGAAAGCTTGCACCGTGTGTGTTTTTTGCATTTGGTTGGCCCCATAAAGGTATCACTGTTTGTGGATTTTGGATGTTAATGCACTTTGCTACGTTGGCCAACATGGCTATCCCTGGATATGTTTTCTGAATAACTGCGGTTAGTTGAAAATATAAGCGAAAACCTCTAATCTGTTCTTTAACTGCCTAAGGAGAGGAGACAAGAGGGGAAACGCACACGCTTGAGATGTGCCAAGACTCATTCCTGTATTGCTGTACTCTGACTCAATGTAATGCCCAAGAGCAGGCATTATTTATATAGTTTCCCTCTTAGAAGGACTGTTTCTACTTAACCGTCCTTTCTTGACCATAGCTTTCGCTGCAAGTAGAGCATGATCACAGATCTTTTTCTATGTGGATTCTTCATCTCACATGGATTTTTTCATGCCTCCTCAAATAAGCTTTACTTCTGAAACTTTTCCCACAGACTGAGCACGGGTGCGGTTTTTCTCCTGTATGGATCCTCTCATGATGAATCAGATTTGATCTTCGATTGAAACTTTTACCACAGACTGAACATGTATGTGGTTTCTCTCCAGTGTGGCTTCTCTCGTGTGAAGTAAGGCTTGATTTTTGCTTGAAGCTTTTCTCACAGAAGGAGCATGAATAGGGCTTCTCGCCTGTGTGGATTCTCCCATGGATGATCAAGTGCTCCTTACGACTGAACCGTCTACCACAGACGGAGCACGTGTACGGTTTTTCCTGCGTGTGGATTTTTTGGTGTTCAGTATAGCTTGTTCTGTGTTTGAATCTTTTCGCACAAACCAAACAAGCATATGGTTTTTCCCCTGTGTGAATTCTCTCGTGTATAACCACCTGCGATTTATTTCCAAAACTTTTCCCACAGATGGGGCAGGAGTATGGTTTCTCCCCTGTGTGGGTTCTCATGTGTCCAAGAAGATTCGCCTTACAGCTGAAGCTCTTGCCACAAACTGAGCACATAAAAGGCGTTTCTCCAGTATGGATTCTTTCATGGCTGGTAAGGTTGGACCTTTGCTTGAAGCTTTTACCACAAAACGAACATATGTAAGGTCGTTCTTCTGTGTGAGTCCTTTCATGGGAAATAAGGTTTGTTCTCCCACTGCACCCTTTCCCACAGACAGAGCATTTATAAGGAGTCTCTCCTGTATGGACACGTTCATGTCTAATAAGGCTTACTTTGTGAATGAAACTTTTACCACAAATGGAGCATGTATAGGTTTTTTCTTGTGTGTGGGATTTTTCATGGCTAAGAAGATTTGATCTTTGGTTGAAGCTTTTCCCACAGACGGAGCAGATATATGATTTTTCTTCACTATGGCTCCTTTCATGGACTGTCAGGTAACTTTTCCATTTGAAACTTTTCCCACAGACAGAGCAAACATATGGTTTTTCTCCTGTATGGATTCCCTTGTGCCCCAGAAGGCAATCTTTGCGACTGAAGCTTTTCCCACAGACGGAGCATTTATATGGGATCTCTCCTGTATGAATTCTTTCATGCTGAAGAAGGCCAGAGCACTGACTGAAGTTCTTGCCACAGACTGAACACACATATGGTTTCTCTCCCCTGTGAATTCTCTCATGTCTAATAAGGCTTGCTTTGCGACTAAAACTTTTCTCACAGACAGAACATACGTGTGGTTTTTCTCCTGTGTGGGTGATCATATGTGCAATAAGGCCAGAGCTCTGACAGAAGCTTTTACCACATACAGAGCACTTATATGGTTTATCTCCTGTATGAATTCTTTCGTGTCTAATAAGGAGTGCTTTACGACTTAATTTTTTGCCACAAATAGAGCACTGATACGGCTTTTCACCTGTATGAGTTCTTTCGTGGCTAATAAGATGGGATCTTTGATTGAAGCTTTTCCCACAGACTGGACAGATATATGGTTTCTCCCCTGTATGGTTTATCTCATGTCTAATAAGATGTGACCTTCGAAAGAATTTTTTCCCACAAACCAAGCACGTATATAGTTTATCCCCTGTATGGCTTTTTCTATGGGTCATCAGGTAATATCTCCAAGCAGATCTCTTCTCACCATCTAAGTGTTTGTAAGGCTCCCTCCCTTTCTGAAGCATTTTCCCAGATTTGTGGATCTTATTTTGGAGTTTGGTATCACTAGTTTCATTTCCCATACAAGATAGAGTCTCTCTTATTTTTTTCACCAAGGCATTTCCTTGGTGCCTCTTGGTTCTGCCTTCATTCACAGAAACATATGCCTTCTTTGGATATTGAGAAATATTCCCTTTGGCTGTTCCAAAGTATGTATTATTTTTTTCTATTTCATTAGTGCTTTCCAATGAAAGATAGTCTTCTTCTTTCATATGTCCATGGCCTGTTTAAATAAACAAATAAGGATGACACAAGGAATATTTTGACCAACTATTGATGAATTTTGTGATCATTCCCACTGAATCTCTCTACTACTACCTCCACCTAAACTGCAGATATTACTGGAATCAGTAGGATCTTCAAGTGATCCCAGTCCCAATGTAGTTAGATTGGTTATTCTGTTTCCACAAAAGACTTAGTGGTGATCAACTGAAGACAAATAGTGGTTGCCCTATAATAACAGCCAGTACGGTTGGGTGTTGGACTAGGATTCTAGGAGACCAGGTTTTGAATACCCTTCAGCCATGGAAACCCACTTGGTGACTTTGGGAACTCACACTTTCTCAGCCTGAATAGAAAGCAGCCACAAGCCGCCTCTGAAAATATCTTGCCATGAATCCCGATAGAGTTGCCATAGGCTGGGGTTGACTTGAAGGCACATAACAACAAGGAGTACCCTAGATAAGGTGTAAAGGTGAGCATCACACATGTTTGATACATTATATCCAATGTAGACTAGAATTCCTCAAATTATATGTAGACTAGATCTCCTAAATGATAAATGGTTATTCTAAATCAGGGGTTCCCAAGCTTTTTGATTCGCGGAGCCCTTATTTCTATGGTGGAGCCCTTAAGAGGCCTACTCTATGTCTTACAAGCTAATGCTGTCAAGCCTGAGCCCTGGCTAGTATTGAACTCGCACCCTTGTGGTCTATGAGTGAGTGGCTGCAGTACAGGCATTTAACCACTGCGCCACCAGGGCTCCTTATAACAACAATTATTCTTATTACAAGAATTGCTTTAATATAAGCCCCCCTTTTGTGGGTCTCCTGTCATGGCCCTAAACTGGAAAAAGCCCAACTGCCATGGCTCCAAGGCGAGGACCTCATATAGGCTCCTGAGAGGTCACATCTGCCTCTATTACGATTAGGCTTAGGAGCTGCAAAAGCAGGACATTTACACCTCTGAATTCCGGAGACACAGAGATTTACAACCAGCTAAGAATGAGATAACATCAACATCCCATCTCCCCTCTTTGAAAGTTGTCTAATTCAAAGACAACCTATCCAGAATCCTTTGATATACAATAATCAGTCTTCACCCCAGGTTATTTTCAGCCTATATTAAGACCTCCAAATCTGTGTTCTGAGAGCTGGTTTTGGAAGGGGGATCTCCCTCCCTCCCTGAAATTCCTAATCAGTATCCCTCTGCTGCTTCCAACGCAACTTCACTCCATAAGCACTGAGTTCATCTTCTACAAGGAGTGCAGAGTTTCTAGGTAACTATTTTGTGTGTGAAACCTTTCTTACAGATTCCATGTATCCTCTGTGTGTATGTGTGTGCTTGCTTGTTGATTTATTTTTCTCCCTTAATAAAAGTACCATTCTTTGGAAGAATACTGTCTCTATAAAAATTCTCTCTCCTCCCTCTCCCTGCACATATTGGGTTTCGATCCTGCTTACTAATTTTGAGCTAATTAAAAATTCCCCAAGGTCAAGCAAGTTCTTATTAGAGGACCAACACTGAATCTAGCCTATACAGTTGCCCTTCCACATTTGCAGCTTTGACTTTTGTGGATCTGATTATTCATGGATTTGATTAATATGTTTTCTCTAGGAATCTCTAGGCCCTCTTGCACAACTCTCCCAAAAGTTGACCATACAGTCACATTGAACGAACTGGAGATTCCTAGAGAAAACACATGTTGGCCACAAAATTGCACTGAAGGAGCAAGGTATTCCTACAGATGTGTTCTCTTACATTTAAAAAGAAGGTTTTTTTTTTATTTGCAGCCCCCCCCAACCTTCATGGGAGTCTTGTGCCCCTATATGTGGAGGGCCAACTGTATACTCTTTCTTAAGACCACTGGTCTAAATAATTACGAGCCCCAACTAGAACAAAGCTACTAAATCAACGGGATATATGTAACTGTTGACTTATAATATAATAATAATAATAATAATAATAATAATAATAATAATAATAATAATAATAATATTATACCCCGCCCAATGGAGACCCAATCAGCAATTGATTCAATGGTCTGTTTCAATTAGAAAAGTAATTGAATTTAGGCTAGGTTTTTTTTGCTGTTGGAACACAATAAATAAATGACCTAGAGAGAAAGAGACGTCAGCTATACTGACTGTGAGATATGTATGAAACCATCCCTTACCCAACTGGAAGCCTGAGATAGTTGCACCTTCCTCAGAACCCTGGAGATCTGGGTCCCATGTCTCTTCTTTTACTTCTAGTTTTATGATTACACCTGGATACCCTATATATTTTTTAAAAAATTACATAAATAGAGAGGAAAAGGAAGAGAAGGTTAGAGATAACTTTCTAACTTTAACAAGAGTAACATTTCAGAGGGCTGTTATAGGGGGTGATTTGGAAAATCCAAAACTTGCAAAACAAATACTGAATGAAGGGACTGTAGTTAGGGCCAGGAGTAGATGACAACAGGGCTGGGCATGCACTGAGTCTTAGAGCTCAATAAAAAAGCAGTTCAATTTCATGTGAAGGGAAATTGGAATGAGGAGCCTAAGAGTTACTTTAGACTGCAGCCACCACTTTCTTCTGTGCATTGTACGTAGATAGAATGCACAGAGGAGACTATAGATATTAAAATCTTTCTAGTTAAATAAAATCTTTTATAATTCCCATGAGCCTTCTGTTCCATAAGGACATACAAAATATTGTTCCTACTTCTAGCCAAGTGTTGTCAGCATTGACAGAATTTTTAATTCCAATTTTAATTTCTGGAGGTGCTTTTGGTCTAGGGGATTCTGTTTTATGTTTAAAAAACAGTAGCTGCGAACTCTCACCTTCTAAAACAGGGGTAGGCAACCTAAGGCCCGGGGGCTGGATGCGCCCTCCTGAGGCCTTTGGACTGGCCCAAGGCCGGTCTTGCTGCCGCCGCCCCCCGCCACCGCCGCCGCCCGCCATGATGATATTGATTATTGTTGTTATTACTTGTTCTTGGGGTTTTCTTGGCAAAACCTCCACAGGGGTTTTGCCATGGCTTTTCTGGGGCTGAGAGAGTGTGCATGCATATTTTTTTAATTTTTTAAAAATATATATATTTTTATTTATTTATTTATTTATTTATTTATTGGTGCTTCGGCCCCCCCAGTTGTCTGAGGGACAGCAACCCGGACCCCGGCTCAAAAAGGTTGCCTACCCGTTCTAAAAGAAAATTCTCAGCATGGGGTTGGGCATTGGGGCTGGTTGCCCCCCAAACAACCTTGGGGGCACATGTGACTCATTGGCAGCACTTTGCCCAGCCATGCTGTAGAGAGTGGTGAGTAAAGTATTTGATCCATAGGGGATTTTATTTTCCCTCTCTTTGAATACTAATACAGTCAGCATTCTGTATCCACGGATTCCTTATCCACAAATTCAAGCATCCATAATTTCAAAAAAGCAAACCTTAATTTTGCCATTTTATATAAGAGACACCAGTTTACTATGCCACTGTATTTAATGGGATTTGAACATCCATGGAGTTTTCCTCCTGGAACTAAACCCAAGCAGATGCCAAGGGCCCACTGTATGGTCAGCCACAGAAAGTCAGATGAGACAATACAGAGCAAAAGGGACCCACAATTTGATTTATCATGAGATAGCCTCCTCTTTTCCCTGGATGCTCATAGAGCAAGATTAAGAGTGGCCATGAAAAATGATGTCTGTGTTAAAAATCTGGATCAAAATCTGAATGTGATCTCACACATTAGATATGTTGTTCTCTCACCTAACTGATCGGCAGTGATATTTGCACTTTCTTCAGTTCCGGTCTGATCCAGAATCCACAGAGCTTCTTCCCGTTCTTGTTTAATTTTTATGTTGGCACATCCTGCATTGAAAGGGGGAAAAAAAAGTGTGTGTGTGGGGGGAGAAGGTACCGTAAAACAAGTCACAGGTAATGTTCTAACAGCCAGCATGGGAAAAGCAACACCCCATTTTGTTCTCTCTCTGCAGCATGAAAAGACCTTTCTGTGGCCTTCAAGAGTTAACTACCTGTTGTAGAAGGTCTTTTTTAAAATAATGTTTATTGAGATATAAAATATAAGACTAAAGACATTCTAAAACATAAAACACAAAAAAGAAAAGGGGAAATACAAAAACGTACAGATATGTAAACCTATAAACCCTTTATCCCCCCCCCCTCCACCCCTACTAAAAATAAAAAGAAAAGACCTCCCACTTCTCTCTGGATGTGTTATCCGTACTTATATTAAAGTCCCCTCTAAAATTAATAACAACCAAAAATAAGTTTCTTTAATATTATCTTCACTAAGCTAAATTTCTTTCTGCTATATAATAACATGGGGGAAAAACAAACTTTACCAATTACCAATTCTAGCTCAAAACCTAAAATAATAATCCCTCCTTGTTGTTTTATATAGTCTATAAAAGGTCCTCACATAAGACTTCCAGTGTATTCTTTCTAATTAAATTGGTTAATTTATGAATTTCCATGATTTTCAACAATTTCTCTATCCATTCCATAGAATCTGGTAACTTATCCTTTTTTCCAGTATCTAAGAAATACTATTCTTGCCATCGTTACCATGTATCAAGTTAAATCAACATACTCTCTTTCCCTTTCATCTTCTCTATTTATCATATATACCAATTAAAACCTCGGTAACACCTGTAATCAAAATCTCAAGATTCTTTGTTGCATAAAGTCTTTTAATTGGGGTGTGCTTTATTGTATTTTTAATCATTATTACTATATTTGAATGGCCTTTTAAAAACTGTTTTAATTTAAAGATTTAAAATGTCAAACTGTTGTTGTTGTTTTAAATGTCTTCAATGTCTATTGTTTTTATTGTATTTTGTATTAATTCATCTTGTGAACTACCTTGGGTCCCATATAGGGAGAAAAGCAGGATATAAATTAAATCAATAAATAAGAGTTTTGTCCAATAATAGTTATAATTTGAATCATTAAGCCCTCACCTTCCTTCAACTGATTCTGAATCCACGATTCTTCCTGCTTTTCTAGCTGGGAGTTCACACCAGGACTAAGAATAGGAAATTCTGCTCAAAGAGGAAAGATAAGGTACTTAGTGATAGATAATGACAGATATTTTTGTTAGAAATTGGTTACCATGTCAGTGGATCAGGCCAAGCTCCTTCTCTATATTGAAATGGGGGGGAAACCCTTCTGGTTCAAAACTATTAAAGCTAACTCATATTGGGTCATGCTCCACAAAGCCAGGAAAACTCCAAGCTACTTATCAGCTCAACTGATAACCCCATAGAGTAGCATTGGGCATCTGCACAGGGGATACAAGCCATTTTTTCCACTCTGTGCTTGCTTGGCGGGATACTCCTGCATGCCCAAAGTAGTGCGATGTCACTTCCCGCTGCTGTTTTTGCTGGTTTTTAAGGTTTATTTTGTGATTTGGGAAGTTTTAGGTGGCTTTGGAGGGCCAGGAGAAACAAACTGCTATGGTTTCGGACAAAAATTGTTATGGCTTTGGGACAAAAAAATTGCCTGGAAAAAAAATGCCCCCAAAAAATCAAACAATTTTTCTTTTAGTCAGCGGCCTTTGTGTTTTTGGCAGATTCAGGGTAGGTTTAGGGCAAAAAAATGGCTGATAATCTCCCTGATTTTTTTATTATTTTATTTAGTTTGGGAGGCTTCAGGAGCTACAGGGTCCACAAGGCCTGTATGAACCTACAGGCCACACTTTGGCTACCCCTGTCATAGACAGCTACTGTAACCTGGTTTAATTCAAGGCAACTCCCTAAATATAGCAAAATCCACTCCTTCCAATCACCCTGTAGGGTGTTGGCTATAAGAGGTTGGATTTTATCGCTCGCCATCCATAATAATATGTGACCATCATACTTGTTGCCGGGTTTTGTTTAATAACTCCTCTTCTCTCCATTAGTCTATGATGTCTATTAGTATATTTTTTTACTGTTTGTTGGTACTCCATGGTTATTCATTCTTTCTCATCTATCTCTATTTTATCATATTATATTTTCTTTCTTACTGTTGGCTTTGTAGATGGGTGAGTAAGCTGCCTTGAATTACATGAAAAACATCAGGGTATAATATGAGAAAGTGAATTGCTAAACAAATAGGTTATGCTACCATCCTTTGGGCCTCAAGTGTTACCCCTTACCTGAGCTGGTGCCTGGGAAGATCCAATTGTCTGCACACCTCTGGTGACCCTGGACCCATGGTTCCTCTTCTTGCTCCACTTTTATGATCACATCAGGAAATTCTGTTCAACGGAGAAGCATAAGGAGAAGATGGTTAGATAGCACATAGGATCATGCAGGAGAGAGGAAGAGAGAAACTTCACCACTATTTAATTCACAGAATCATAGAGTTGGAAGAGACCTCAAGGGCCATTCAGTTCAACCCCCTGCCATACAGAAATACACAATCAAAGCACTCTGGGCAGATGGCCATCCAACCTCTTTTTAAAAACTTCTGAAGAAGGAGACATCACCACTCTCCGAGGGAGTTCATTCCACTGTTGAACAGCTCTTACTGTCAGGAAGTTCTTCCTAATGTTTAAGTGGAATCTCTTTTCCTGTAGTTTGAATCCATTGCTCTGGGTCCTAGGACGTTATCACATGGGGCCCAATCCAAACAAAATCCACACAAAATCCCGAACGATACCGGATTATCGGCCCGTGTTTTCACACGACGTCGCACAGAACCCCGACAGAACCCCAACAGAAAGTGGAAAGATCCGAGATTTTTTGACTTTCGGTTTCTTGAGGAAATGCAATTGCGCGATGAGGGTGATTCTGCATTTACCGCAAATGTGATCGCCAAATACATATTGGGGAGCATTTCCCCGTCATTACCCATGGTTCCCATGAGCATTCCTCTATCTGCGCATGTGCAAGAGGCTCATTTCTACTACATTTATGGGATATTTTCGCTTGTGTGTGGATGTTCATTGCACTTGCTGTAAATTTGCAATGAAGGTAATGATGTTTGCGGAAACAAGTTTATTTTCGGTTTATTTTCGGAATGCCTCATTTCCACTTTTATTTTCGCTTTCTGGCCCACGTGTGATAACGTCCCTAGTCTCTGGAGCGGCAGAAAAAAGCTTGCTCCATCCTTAATATGACACCCCTTCAAACATTTAAACAAGGCTATCATATCACCTCTTAACTTTCTCTTCTCAATTCTAAACATACCCAGCTCTTAAGTCATTCCCCATAGGGCCTGGTTTCCAGACCCTTCACCATTTTAGTCACCTTCCTCTGGACACGCTCCAGCTTGTCTCATAGGTAATTTTTCAAATGTGGTGCTCCATATTGGCTCCATATTGACCAGATTCCTTCTCTTACCTGAGTCAGGCCCTGGTAGAACCTCCTTTTCCACCATGACTGACTGATCTGGAATCCATGGGTCTTCCTCTTGTTCAAACTGGAAGATCAAACTGGGTTTGGCCACTAAAAATCCTGCTCAGGCAGAAAAGAAAAAGTAGATGAAATTCAGGATCTGAAGCATAAACAAATTAGTCATTCCACTAGGGTTATTTCAGGGGGGCAATGTTCCTGATGTTTTTGGACTTCTATCAGCCCTGGTCAGCATGGCGGTTATAGTAACAAAATTGTACAGCAAATAAGATGACCTTCCAGTCATATTCCTTGCTGTAAGGAGCGTACGAGGACTGCTACCACACTGCAGAATTAATGGCAGTTTGACACTGCTTCAATTGCCATGGTTCAATTCTACAGAATCCTGGAATTTGTAGTTTGTTGTATCACCAAAGCTCTCTGATAGAAAAGACTGAATATCTCACAAAACTACAAATCCTAGAATTCCATAGCACTGAGCCATGGCAGTTGAAGCAGTGTCAAACTGCATTATTTCTGCGGTATAGATGCCACCTAATTCTGCCATTCGGTAGAGTGAGGTAGCCACTTTTGGAAAATGATTATAGGTTAGTACAGGGGTCGGCAACCTACGGCCCGCAGGCCGTTTCCGGCCCAGGTCGGCGGACTTACGGGCCCAGGCGGACCCCTGCCGCCGTCGCCGCTGCCGCCGCCCAGTTTGGCCGTCATTTTGGTCCCCAAAATGGCAGCCATAATGTGTTTGCGCATGCGTAGGATTACTGCGCATGCGCAAACG
>CM034703.1:323327981-323342468 GCA_020142125.1 Phrynosoma platyrhinos
TCCTCTTTTTCCCCCTTTTTGAAGATGGGGACAACATTTGCCCTCCTTGTCAAGTGTTTATAGAGCCAATCCTGCAAGATCTATTTAGTAGCCATGAAGTAAGGCTACCAGGGGATACAATTGTTGCTGTTGTTGTGTACCTTCAAGTTGTTTTTGATTTATGGCAACCCTATCACTGTTTTCTGAGGCTGAGACTGTGTGACTTGCCCAAGGCGGTATTAATCCAAGTGATAGTCCTTGGGCCAGTGGATGCTACTGAGTCAGTGGCTGCTGGTCCCTGGGAAGTTTCCAGGAATGAAAGAAATAACTATAGCCAGTGAGCACAAATTTAATGCCGGTCACTGACACACTGAAAAACAGAATAACTGCTGGTTCCTTATATCAGATAGCCTGAGAAGTACTGATATAAACTACAGGGTTGTGTAGAAGGGGGATTTCAGCAGATATTGCTTGCACCAGGTTAGAAGCAACATCTACTGAAATTCTCTTTTCTACGCAACCATTAAAGAGAAAGGAGCTCTGTCTCTTAATGCACCTGGTAACTAACTGTGAAGGGACAAGGTGATGATCCGATCCTTGACCAACATTCCCCATGCATTTCCATTACTTTTAATTTTCTCTTTCCTCATCTTGCACCCGAAAGGGCCAGCAATCCCATAAACAGGTGACCAAGAGGAAATCAGAGTTGTGATCAGCTTTAATATTCTTGCTCAGATATTAATATTAAATCAGATCCTCAGCCTCCTCACCATATTTATTTTTTTCCAGATGGTGTTGTTTCTCCTAACAGTTTATTGTATCATGCAACAGGCCCATCTGTGATACTGTAAGTGGCTTTTTTTGTGCCTATAAAACAGAAAGGTTTTAGATGGAAAGTAGAGAGACTATTTGGCTTTAAGAAAGGGTTTCCTTTTCACTGATTCTGTTTCTTCTTCCCAGCCATCCTGACATTTTTCAGTTGTGAATAAGGCATATCTTCTAACAGTGGAAACAGAGCCATCTCCAAGTTTGCTTTTGTCCTCACAACAGTCCTGTGATGTAAGCTACAGCTGAGAGATCCAACTGGTCCAATTCATTTCCACTAGTCTGGCAAAAGGTAAATTTCATTTTCCTCCAATCCTATAAAGTGGAGCAGGATAACTTAAAGCGGTGTCAAATTAGATCTATTTCTGCAATGCACATGCAGCCTTAGTCTTACTGGATGTCGCTAATAGCCTTCAGAATCATTTGATGCCACAGGGTTCTGTCCTGGGCCCAGTGCTCTTCAACATCTTTATCAATGATTTGGATGAAAGAATAGGGAGCATGCTTATCAAATTTGCAGATGACATCAAATTAGGAGGAATAGCTAATACCCCAGAGGACAAGATGAACATTCAAAATGATCTTAATAGATTAGAAAGCTGGACCAAAACTCACAAAATGAATTTCAACACGGAGGAAATTGCACTTCGGGCAAAAAAATGAAATGCACAGATATAGGATGGGGGACACTTGGCTTAACGCAACTACATGTGAAAGGGATCTAGGAGTCCTAGTAGACCACAAGTTGAACATGAGTGTACAGTGTGCTGCGGCAGCTAAAAAGGCCAATCTGATTTTAGGCTGCATCAATAGAAGTATAGTATCTAGATCAAGGGAAGTAATAGTGCCACTGTCTTCTGCTTTGGTCAGGCCCCACCTGGAATACTGTGTCCAGTTCTAGGCACCACAATTCAAAAAGGATGTTGAGAAACTGAAGCGTGTCCAGAGGAGGGTGACAAAAATGGTGAAGGGTCTGGAAACTTCCTAACCTAGACAATTTAAGTTATTTGTTGTGTTGACTGCCAGGTAGTTCTAATAAGGCAGTTGCTTTAGAATGGAAGTGGTATAAAAGCAAAGTATGAATTGGTTTGCATCTTCTTTAAGTATTGCCTTCCCCTCAAAAGAATTCTCTCTCTTTTTGCTTTACTCATATTTGTCGATCATGCTTTCTTGCTGACTAATCTCTTTTTTCCCTCTCTCTCTCTTTCTCAGTACCTTTGAATGAAATCCTATGTAACACCACTCTTTTTTGCAATTTCAGGTATTTTTGAGGCTACAGTGCAATCTTCAAGCTTGTCTCTGCATGGCCATTTCTTCAAAAAAATACAAATGGCTGCCACAGAATTGCCTCAGGTATCAGGATGGGAAGCAGGGCTGGGCAAAGGTGTAAGCCATCTGAGATGGAATAGGCAGAAAATCCCTCAATAGCCTCTCCCCTTTCCTGGAGATAAGAATGTAAGCAAGGATCATAAATTAAATAGCTAATAATTTGCAGCCATCTTGTGACCCTTCCCATCTGCTTAAGGGCTCAGCTGGATGGAGTGTTGCTCTTGTGGGATGAACAAGACAAAGGAAGGCTGCAGTCAATGCATCACTTTCCATGTCCTTTTGAGAGCATCTATTCAAAGCATCATGTTGTGCTCTTTTCTACCACATATTAACCTCACTTTTGAATGCGAGGAGGAATATGGAGGGATAAAAAGAGCCACAAGTGAAAAAGAGCAAGAGGAGACCTCCATCATGTCTTCCATATTTCTGGCCCTGGGTCTGCTCTAGGGTTGGCAGAGTGCAAACTGGAGACAGCTCCTGTACCTTTAATGGTTGCATTGTTGTTGTTCTGTGCCTTAAACTCATTTCAGACTTATGGAATATTGTAAGATATATATTGTGTGTATATATATATTCAATATGTATGTGTATATATGTACATATATACATTCAAATTATCTTCTTTACCTTCATCTTTAAGTGAACAGCAGAGATATACCCAGTTTTCTAGGACTGAAATGTTGAAATTGCATCTGGATCAGCAAAGACTGGGGAAGCCACTTTTCTTGAGTTGCTCAAGTGTAGAGCTTAGGAGCAAGATCTGTGAGTCAGGAAGTCACTGGAACATAGAAAGCTGCTTTATACCAAGTAAACCTCTTGGACTGCATCTGCACTGTGGAATTAATGCTATTTGATACTACTTTAACTGTCATGCCTCCATCCTATGGAATCCTGGGATTTGTAGTTTGTTGTGGCACTAGAGTGCTCTGACAGAGGCAGCTAAATATCTCACAAAACTACAAATCCCAGAATTCCATAGCATTGAGCCATGGCAGTTAAAGCAGTGTCAAATTGCATTATTTCTGAAGTGCAGATTTAGCATTTGTTCCTCCAGTCCTATATTGTCTGCTCTGATTGGCAGCCGCTCTCCAAGGTCTCGGGCAAAGATATTTCCCACTGCATGCTACCAGATTCCTTATCTGGGTCCTTTTGTCTACAAAGCACATGCATAACCATTGAGCTGCCATAAAATAATATTAGCTGCAGTTCATAATACTGCCTAAACCTTAAAGTACAGGTATAAAAGTATAAAGATTATTGACAGAATCTACTGCAAGCACCCTGGGATAAGTTCTATATTCACTTTCTTTTATTTTTTTCTCTCTTCTTTTTTAGGATTCAGTGACTTTTGAGGATGTGGCCCTTTACTTCACAGAAGGGCAGTGGGCTATGTTGGATCAGAACCAGAGAGATTTGTACCAGGAAGTCATGCATGAGAATTATGACAATGTGCTCTCCTTAAGTAAGGATGCATTGTCTTTTGACAAAAACAGTGATATGTCATCTCAGTGGATTAAATTTGCTTCAGGGGAATCCCTTGGTGGAGTCTCCTTCTTTGGAGGTTTTTAAACAGAGGCCAGATGGCCCTCTGTCAGGGGTGCTTTGTGTGCTCCTGAATGGCATAATAGGGTTGGACTGCATGGTCCTTGGGGTCTCTTCCAACTCTGTGATTCTGTGAATCTTTAGAAGACACGTAACTTGTTCTGTGGGACAGGGATGATTTGAACATAAGGAACTTCTCCAGTGTCATAAGTCAATTTTTGTTAAAATGTTAATGTGTAAGAACTGGAAGAGAGCAAAATCAGAGCAAGTGTCCCTCTATGGCATCCTGTTTCCTACAGAAACTAACCAAGCACCATGGTTTCTATGTTCACCTTTCTCACCAAAGATTTCCACCTCTACTTTTACTTGGTTGCCAACCATTGCATGCCATGACATCTGAATCAAGTGAATTGAAGCTATAACCTTCAAATTATGATTTACAAACTAGCCTCATAGTTAAATCCATCTTTAAAATGTGGAAGGAATTATCCTCTGGGTCAACAGAGCATGTTTTCCCACATCCTAGATCCCCAGAAGCCATAGATTGGAGAAGTTTGTTTGGATGGCATTGAAAGCCCCTTGTGACTATTAGAGAACCTGATAAACTCTGCAGGTAAACTCTGTGTTAGAAGAGAGAATCTGTGACAATTCTCCCCCCCCCCCCCCCCGTTTCATTAGCATGCAGCTCCATGCATCCTGTGTCTAACTTGAGTACTATCTTTCCTCTCTCTTGTAAATTTCTAAGCAGGATTTCCATTCATCAAGCCTGCTTTGATCTCCTGGTTTGAGCAGGACTCATGGTTTACAGAACGACTGTTCTTGGAGAAAATGGAGATAACATCTCAGTGCAATACAGGTGAGGGACCAAACTACAATAATCACATATTTACTCTATGAGTAGTCATATATAACATGTGGCCCTCTTGATGCTGTTGGGTTGAATCCTCCCCAGCCTTATTAATGGCTAGGGCTATTGTGGTTGCAAGTCCCACAGTATTTGAGTGGATCACATGTTTCCCACTCCTGCTCCAGACATTTATGCTAAAGCCAATTCCCCTCTTCTCTTCTTTAGGGACAAATCTGTCCTCCAGTCTAAGCGCCATCATCTTCGCTCTTTCTTTTGATCAGGGTTGCCTGATGTGACAATCAAGCTGGAACAAAAAGGGTCATGCAGCCAGGCAGGAAAAAAATGATATTCTTATTCTGATTATTTACTCATATCCCACCTTTCTCTCAATATAGGGATTCAAGACGGCTAACAGTAAATTTAAAACAGTACAATTTTAAAACAATGTAAAAGCATTAAAATTATAAATGCAGTGGTCTCTCCACATACACTGAGGTTAGGAGTGAAGGACCCCCATGAATGTGGAAAATCTGCAAATAAAAAAAAGATACCATTCTTTTTACCTAAAAGAACACCTCTCTAAGAATTTCCAGGTCCTCCAGTGCAACTCTGTGGTCAACATCAACCAGATATTGATCATACAATCATGCTGGAGGACTAACAAATGCCTAGAGAAGTGTTTTCTCTAGGAACTTCTAGGTTCTCCAGCACAACTCTGTGGTCAGCTTCTGACAGAGATTCCTAGAAAGGACATATTGATCAAAATGCAAATAATCAAATCTGCAAAAGTCAGTGCTGCAAATGTGGAGGGCTAACTGTACAAACTTTAAAAAACAATTAAATCATTTAAAAAATTAAAACAATTGCACATTAAAATATTAAAATGCATTAAAACTATATACAAACTTTGATCTGCCATGCACAGCAAAGACATAGGATCACTGGTTTGATAACAGTACACCTTAGTAGACTTCAAGCTAAACATGAGTCAACAGTGTGATGCAGCAGCTAAAAAAGCCAATGCAATTCTAAGCTGCATCAGTAGGAATGTAGTGTCTACATCAAAGGAAGTAATAGTGCCACTATAGAGATACAGGAGCCCTCTCAATTTTTCACTCTGTCAATCCTATGCAGTATTGTTTTACCGAGGCAAACTTTTGTGCAACCTGCATTGTATGGATGAGTGATACCAAAATATTACTAATACCAGGATCATCAGTATGGGTTTGTGGATGATCACTCTGATTACTTTACATTTATTCATTGGTGTATTTATTTATTTAATGTATATGCCACCTTTCTCCCAGAGTGGGACCAAAGGTGGCTTCTGGAAATAGTAAATTAAAAACATGTACAATAAAATTTAAAACAATTAAAACCACTACATAAAACATTTTAAAATAATATGAAAAACAATCAAAGTTTAAAAGATAAATAAAATATCCCCAATAAAAATTCCCCTACCTATATGTTAAAAGCCTGCCTAAACAAAGATAGCTTTGCCTGCCAGGAAAGGAGAGAAGGGAAAAGACCAACTTGGCCTCCCATGGAAGGGAGTCCCAGAGGATGGGAGCAGCCACCAAGAAGGCCCTTTCTGGTATCCTCACCAAGTGAGCCTGTGATGGTGGTGGGAGTGAGAGAAAGCTTTCACCTGAAGATCTTAGGACTCTGGTAGATTCATACATGTATGTGAGCTCTAACATATATCTTTTAAAAAATAATTTCCCTCTGACTTCATTGGTATTTCTACATGTTTGCAGAGAGACGTACAGACACACAGCTACAAACTGTTAGTCTGTTATAGGAGAAGCAACAAAGAGTCTTAAGGTGCCTTAATCAATATATTGCATTTATTTATTGACGTGTATATATATTTATGTGTTTGCTTTTCTGAAGTGTTCCCCCTTTGTTTTGCTTTCTTTTGCAGAGCGCATAATAGAGTCTGCCTTGAGGAGAAAGGGAGAGAAACAGATTGCAGCTGAAGCAGCTCAGGTAGGAGATTCTTTATGGCTTTTTCTCTATGGAAAAAAAGGCACCCAACAGAAGAGCCATAGGACCCATAGCCATATATCCCACGCTGCTCTCAAAAGTGGCAAGAAACCGATATGAGCATCATTGCAGTACTATAGCGCTAGTATAAATATGGCGCTAGCGCTATAATAGCGCTATGGATAAGGTAGCGCTATTGCAATGCCCGATGAAACCAGGCATTCAAAAGAACCCGAATGATGCTGCATTCCGAGCGGTTTCTTGTTGGATTCTGAGCGACGTCGTGGGATCACCCGGAAAACTATAGCGCTATAGCGCCTGATTCTTAGCGGATTCTGAGCGACGTCGTGGGATCACCCGGAAAACTATAGCGCTATAGCGCCTGATTCTTAGCTGATTCCGAGCGACGTCGTGGGATCACCCGGAAAACTATAGCGCTATAGCGCCTGATTCCATGTGGATTCTTGCTGCTTTTGGCCCCGTGGGATAAGGTCCATAAAGACCATATGATTGTCCGCTAATGCAGTTCAGCTCCGTTCAAGTGTGCCACATTTTTGTAAAGGTTTTTGTACTAGTCTGTACTACAAAACTTGAGCTGGATTCTTGGACATGTTAACAATTCTTTTTATCTGTAAAGCTATTCAGAAAAAAAATGTGTTAACCAAAAGCTTGAATGGGCTTCTTTAAAATGCCAAAACATTATGACATTTCTAATTTCTAACCTGGAAAGTTGTCAGCATGTTTTATTTTGAAATAACTGATCAGAATAATCATAGCCCTATCTTCCCTTGTGTGCTACTTTTTACAGGCAGAGTGTTAGTGGTGTGGGATGGGAGAGCATTAAAACATGTTTCTTTATATGTATTCTAAAGTAGTAGTTGAGTCCTTTTAGGTCTATGTCACAAGATTCCCCTCCATATTTGTTTCATCTTCCTGAATAAGGTTTGTTTTACCATTGCAGAAACTAGTGACCTTTGAGGATGTAGCTGTGTATTTCACAAAGGAGGAGTGGGACCTGCTGGATTTGAACCAAAGATCTATATACAGGGAGATCATGATGGAAAATTTTGAGAATGTGTTGTCTCTTGGTAAGGAACTATGAATCCATGGCAGCTGGACCTCGTTGGAGTCAAATTAGCAAATCATACACAGCTTTTGCCTTTTGTGGCTTATTCTGTTCTCCTTGGCCCTGACAGGAATTTTCATTTTGTTCTGCTGCTGGGAGCTCAAGATCTGCAGAAACCTGACTGGTCCAAAACCATACCTTCCAACTGTCCTCATTTGGCAAGGACAGTTCTAATTAATCCTCTGTCATCCCACTTTTTCAGATACTTTAAATATGTCCCAGTTTCTCTCTCCTCCTTCTGATTTCCCCTTTTGTCCAATTAACTCAGCAGGGGAAGAGGAGAGGCAGAGTCTTGCTTTTCCCAAGAGACTCAGGCAAAAACAAACTGCTGCAGCCAGTCTGTCTTCCCACAATAATAACATTTGCCTTTGTGACCACTGATTTTGCTTGGCCACACATTTCCTGGTTTTCATCTGTTAAATGTTAGAGGGTATGGAAAACCTTTTACTGCTTGAGACCTAGTATAATAACTCCTTACTTTCTTGCCTGGAACCGGGTAAGGAAACATGACAAACAGATGGCTCTTTTAGGCCCAAAATGTCCAACACAATCCTTTGTCTGATGGTAAGATAGAGAAAAATTCAGTGGTTCAGTTACTTTTATGGATATATTTGCAAGCACAGTTTTACAAAAAAAATTTTTTTAATTAAAATGAAAAATAAAAATAACTCAGCAGGGGAAGAGGAGGAAGAGGAGTTGGTTAATCCTCAACCAACACGATGGCAGCTCCTGAGGCTTTTCTTAATATTCCTGAAAGTCACCACACAGGTAAAGATGAGAGTGATGGTTTTTTTAGGCCCAAATGACTGACACAGTCCTCTATCTGATAGCAAGCTAGTGAAAAATTCTATGATCCAGTAACCTTTAGGGATATATATGCAAGGTTTTTACATCACAGTTTTTAAAAAGAATTCTAATTCTCTAACCACATGGTGGCAGCAGTGGCTGAGGCTTTGTTTAGTATATTTCATTCTGAATATTCATGTCCTTTCCAAATTGTAAACAATATTGTGCACTTTTATGGATTCCTCCTGACTTCACTATTTTCTCCCTCTCCCTCCCCATTTAATTTCCAGTTCCAAAGCCTGAACTCATTTTTCATATGGAGAAGAAGGAAGAGCCATGGTTGCCAGATTCCCAGCGCTTGGGTGAAACTGTAACCTCAGAATTCAGTTTGGATGATTCACTGGGTAAGAGAGCTTAACGCAACACAACTAAACCACAACCCAGTGGCATTTTCCTTGTATCTAACTCTTACCACTAACTGAGCCATTGGAATGACATTTTGCTGATTTAAAACAGAGGTGGTTGCATTTCAGGGCTTGGGCCTGATCTGGATCCCTCTGAAACCACACTGTCCTTCTGCATATTTAGTGCAGCAGTGACTAAGAAGAGAAGCACATGTTCCCTTTCAAACAAGGCATGTCTTCAAAGCTCTTGTGGTCAAACTGTCCCTATTGTTCCTGAGAAGTAAGCCTCTCTGAGGTATGAGTCCCTATCCAAGCTCAGGCATGAAACTCTTGCGTATCACGGCAAATTTCCTTACCAAAATGTCTCTTATTAATAGACTAGCATCCTGTCTCTAGGACAGTGGTTCTCAATGTTTTTGGGCTACTGCCCCCTTTCCCCTTGGATGACAATGCCTACAGATCAGTGCAAAGAGAACAGTGACTGAGCAGCAAGGTTGGCACAAGCTGCTCAGCTGTCTATTTGGGCATTTCTTCCTTTGAACCCAGTCACCCTGTAAGTAGCAGCTAAGCAGCGACAGAAAAGTCTCTCATCCATGCCAGCCTTGCAGCAAAAGCTGGCATAGGCTAGAGGCTTCTCCATTACTGGTTGACCGCCTGCTTGGCTGCTGCTCCCAGAGTGACTGGGTACAAAGAGAGAAGCTTATCCCCAATGAGGAAAGATTCTCAGTCCAAGAGAAACAAAGGGGGGATGCAGACTGGCCTAAAGGGCCAGCCGGGGGGTGGAGTTGGGGTGGGACGACTGCACGCTGGCTGCCCCGACTCTGCCCCAATGGCGCCGCAGTGTCGTGCACCTGTCCACACAGCAGGCAGTGTCAGGGTGCCCTCTTGGCACAGCGTGCGCACATGCTGTGCCAAAAGGGTGCAAAAGAGCCATGGCAGCAGCTCTAAGGGTGGCAAAAAGGAGGATCGGTACCACGGCGTGTGATTGCCGTGGCCCCGATCCACCACTCCCAGGGGCGGCCCAGATCTGCCCCAAACGGGCCGTCTACATTGGCACAATATATTCTTTTGAAGATTACTTACTCCTCTCCCTCCTTTTTCAGAGGCATGCCTTCCCCACACAGCTTCAAGTCGTACCTCCACAAGCATTGTTTTCTCTCCTCCTTCTGCTCTTCTCTTGGCCTGTCCAACAAAAGAAAGCAGGAACAGAAGTGCAGTTCCAGAGTGCCAGCTAAATCCCAACAAAACTCATGAAGCTTAAGCAGGGTCCCAAATATGGAAGCTCCTTTTTTGCTGCCAGTTCCCTCCCTCTGCCATGTCCTCAAACTCCTCAGCCTCACCATGGTCCTAAAGGCTATGCCAGTCAAAGTTCCCCTTATCTTTCTTGCACATCAGTACTTTGACTTAAGGCCCCTCTGTTGCCCTTTTCCCTCCTCATCTCCTGGATCTTTCCGCTGCTCCCAGGGAAGCGGTACCATCCCCTTTAGAAATTACTACTCTAGGAATGCCATTGGGAAGATCACAAAACCAGGGAATGAGAGCAAAGGCCATCCCAGCTGCTTGTCCTCAGGTTCTTATATTTAGAGTATCCAGGGGTTCAATTCAGCTATTGTGACTTCTGCTGTTCTATTAGAGAAAAGACTGACTTAATCAAGTAGGCCCCAAAGAATAAACCTTTGGCATGTTTCTTTACCCCATCATAGAATCAGAGAATTATAGAGTGGGAAGGAATCCCAGGAGATCTAGTATAAACTCCTGTGGAAGGCTGACATTTATTTATTTAAACTGCTGTACCAGAAACTGAAAATATCATAATGTATGCCATTACCTAACATATGATCAAGATGGGATAAACAAATGCCTTAAATAAATACATAAAATACAGTGCAGGTGCCTCTGAAGGAAAATAAAGGCAGAGAGTGACCTCAGTCCTTATTACCCCCAACTAGATTGTGGAGTGACCGCCTTAAACTTCCATTTTGATTTGGATGTCATGGGTTGCTTATCCTGTTTTCTAATCCCTAATATTTTTTCTCTCACAGACTGGGGATTCAGTCTTGACTGTTTTGTCCTTTTCCTCAACAGATGACTGGAGGAAAGTGAAGTTATGCAGAAATAGTTTCCATGCCAAAATCCATCAAACCAACACAGAAGGGCAGCATTGTAGCAGAGAAAATGTGTACAAATGTTCCGTCTGTGGGAAAGATTTTTCCAAAAAGATGGTTCTGACATTTCACGAGAGGGTCCACAATGAAGATAAATGCTTTAATTATGAAGAGTTTGGAAAAGTTTTTACTCATAAGTCATGCCGTGCAGAACAACAGCAAGTCCATGCTGGAGAAAAACCATACAAATGCCAGGAATGTGGGAAATGTTACCATCAATATTCACACTTTGTAAAACATCACAATGTCCACACCGGAGAGAAACCATATAGATGCCACAAGTGTGGAAAATGCTTTAGTTTAAGTTCATACCTAATGAATCACCAGAGGATTCATGCAGCAGAGAAACCATACAAATGCCAGGACTGTGGGAAATGCTTTAGTTTTAGTTCATACCTAGTGAATCATCAAAGGGTCCACACAGGAGAGAAACCATACAGATGCCAGGAGTGTGGAAAATCTTTTGCTCAGAGGTCAGACCTTGTCACACATCAGCGAGTCCACACGGGAGAGAAACCATATAAATGCCAGGTGTGTGGAAAATCTTTTGCACAGAGCTCATACCTCATCATGCATCAGAGAGTCCATACAGGGGAGAAACCTTATAAATGCCAGGAGTGTGGGAAATGTTTTGCTCACAATTCAAACCTTGCTACACATGAGAAAGTCCACACAGGAGACAAACCATACAAGTGCAAGGACTGTGAGAAATGTTTTGTGCACAAGGCACAACTTGTGAAACACCAGAGGATCCACACAGGAGAGAAACCATTCAAGTGCCCAGAGTGTGGGAAATGCTTTGCTAGGACTACAGACCTTGTGAACCATCACAGAGTCCACACAGGAGACAAACCATTCCAGTGCCAGTGGTGTGGGAAGTGTTTTGGTAACAATTCAAACCTTCTGTACCATCAAAGAATCCACACAGGAGACAAACCATTCAAATGCCAAAAATGTGGGAAATGCTTTGTTAGAATGTCAGACCTGGTAAATCACGACAGAGTCCACACTGGATACAAGCCGTTCAAATGTCAGGAGTGTGGGAAATGTTTTCCTAGTAGTTCAAGCATTGTGAACCACCAAAGAGTCCATACAGGAGAGAAACCATACAAATGCCAGGAATGTGGGAAATGTTTCATTTCAGGAACCGATCTTATATACCACCAGAGAATCCACACAGGAGAGAAACCATTCAGATGCCAAGAGTGTGGGATATGCTGCGGAAAGAAGTCGGACCTTGTCAGGCATCAGAGAATCCACACAGGAGAAAAACCATTTAAATGTCAGGAATGTGGGAAATGCTTTGCTGAGAAGTCATACCTTGTGAAACATCAAAAACTCCACACAGGAGAGAAGCCATACAGATGTCAGGAGTGTGGGAAAGATTTTGTTGATAATTCAAACCTTAAAAGCCACCAGAGAGTCCATACAGGAGAGAAACCATACAAATGTCAGGAGTGTGGGAAATGTTTTATTTTCAGTTCACAACTTGTGAGCCACCAGAAAGTCCACACAAAAGAGAAACCAGAACTTGCAGAAAACAACTAGTTTAAATTACATGGCCTAAGGGTTGATGCAGTGTTCAGAGAAGAATTGACCAAAAATTGCCTCAAAAAGCTTTGTGGGGGACACAAAAGGAGGTCTGGGTGCTGAATACAACACAAGGGCTGCATTTTCCCCATCCCTTCTGTACAGGCAAATTTGCCTTCTGTCTTTCTTTGGGAGGTGAGAAAGAGACAGAGAAGTTGCCGTGAATAGAAGAAAAGCTGTGAAGATGTTCATTGATTTTATTGTTGTTAAACTATTGCGTTTACTTAGTAGGAATGAGCTAAACTGAACACCTTTGTATTCCTTTAATGTGCTTATTATTGCTCACACAGTGCCTGGTACTTGGATAATTATGTGGAAAAAAATCCTCAGCATTTCATCTCATCCTTTCTTGGCTTTTCTGATTCCTCCTCCCATTCTGCTTTTTACCCACCCCTTCTTTCACAAACTTTGAGAGGTTTGATAAGGTTGGAGCATGGTGCCAAACAGTACACCAAGCTAGATCCATGCCCTCTTGGCTTTCACCACAATTTGTAAAAATTCTACTCAATGGTACAATTAAGTGAAGTGGGTCTTACTACCAAGTAAATGGTATAGGATTATTTAATCCACTTCTAATAAGCCCATTTTTCCCTTTGTTAATTAAGTGAAACATTTTTCACTTTTCCATTTCTTCCTTTTTTGACTTCTTACCATATCTCATTACTCCTCAATTTCTGTTTTTTACTCAACCTCCTTTTTAGTGAATCACACGCTTTGAGAGGTTTGTCGAGAAGCCAAGTGAGGATACAAATAACTAAATATGGGCCTTTGCAGACTGCCAGAAATAGTGCAAATCGAGTCCACTTTAACTGCCCTGGCTCAGTGCTAGGGAATCATGGGAATTGTATTTTTTTCTGAGACATTGAATCTTCTCTGTCAGAGCTCTGGTGCTACAATAAATTACAGTTCCCATGATTCCCTAGCACTGAGTCAAGGCAGTTAAAGTGGACTCAATTTGCACTATTTCTGGCAGTCTGCAAAGGCATCCCTTCCCACCTCTATATATGTCTCTCCTTTTAAAAAGTCTACTCAGAAGTGAGTCCCATTCAGTGAGGCTTACACTCAGGTGAGTGGAATAGAATTGCATTCCCTGCCCACTGTATATCAAGATAAAACACAATTCTACAAAATAACATGATTTTTGGTGTAAAGAAGATCTCTAGGTTTTCACTAATTTGTTCAGTAAACTTGACACAATTTGTTGTTTTAAAATATTGGTAGATTGTGAATTACTTTCATTTTTTTACATGTTGAGTTAATTTGTCCATCATCAGTGCTACAGTCCATATTATAGATTTCCACTTCTCCAGACTAAGGGTGTCTTTGTTTGTGAGGCTGGTATGTTAACCCGTGTTATAATATGTGTAGTGTGCTAGGAAGCCATTGTCTCTCTTCAACCCTCTGTTGATGGATTGGAGTTTGTGGATATATTCTAATTCAGCTGTTTCTCTGAATTAAGACTATATTCACAAACTTCAGTCCATCATCACTGGGTTGAACAGAGACAATGGCTTCTTGGCTCATTATATTATGGAGAGAGAGAGAATTTATACCCCAAGGCTTACATAATATATATATATATATAGTACACCAAGGCGCTATAATACATGTATGTATGTATGTATGTATATACACACACACACAGTTGCCCCTCCCAATTTGTAGGGGATCCCTTGCAAAAATGGTGACTCACACATATTTGAGTCCCATAGAAAATAATGGTGCATGCACCTGAGGTGTGTATGTGAGGCTGAGCACAGGTGCGCATCGCCATTTTATTAATGGACACTTGTCCCTCCCATGAAGAGCAAGGCCACAGATTCCAAGTCTGCAAAAAGGGAGGGATATATATATATAGATATATACAGTGGTACCTCTACTTACGAATGCTTCTACTAACGAAAA
>CM034703.1:323376059-323386592 GCA_020142125.1 Phrynosoma platyrhinos
TACAATCTAAAAAGACATGACACAAAAGGAGAAGGGAATGACAATGGGGAATGGGAATAAGTCCAAGGGTTATTCACTCCCTCTGAATCCTGGATCATGGCAGATGGCCTGGAGGGAAGGCTCATCTTCTTACTTTAAGCTAGGCCTGATAGAGCTGGCCTGCTTCTCTCCCTCTAAGGCTGGATGGAATCAGATGGACTGGAGGGAAGGCTCTCCTTCTTACTTTAAGATTTCTTACTTTACAAAGTTTATGCTACAACTTATTTTGCTCTGTTAGTCTCAAAGGTGCTAAAAGAGCCCTTTGAATATTAATATTCTAGATTAAGATGTGCTTTCTCTGAATTCAAAAGCCAATAGATTGGATTAAAATATTACTAATTATAATTAATAAATTCAAAGTGTTTGTCTGGAAAATCAGCATGTAAAAGGATTTTGTAGCACCTCTGAGACTAACTGAGTGAAAGAAGTTGACAGCATGAGCTTTCATAGACTTGAGCCTACTTCCTCAGATCCACCCTATGCATCTGAGAAAGTAGGCTCAAGTCTACAAAAGCTCATGCTACCAACATCTTTCTTTCAATTAGTCTCAAAGGTGTTACAAAATCCCTTTATATAATGACTAAAGTATACCAGCTATGAGAGAAACCATGGTCTGATGGTTTGAACATAGGACTGCAATTCAGTTCCCCATTCAGCTATAGAAACCCACTGGGTGGACCTCAGGTGAGTCACACACTCTCAGCACCAGAAAACCCCATGATAGGTTTGCCTTGGGGTAGCTATAAGTTGGAAATGAATTCACGGCACACAACAACAAATACCAGCTATAGCAGTCAGCGTATGATGATGGTAATAATAACAAACAAAGTAGATACAATGCCATGTCAACAGCAACAAAATGATAAATGAAATACTACAGATTTGGCTGAAGCCCCAAACACACTACAGACACAATGGACTTGAGAGCAAAAGCTATGGATATTTGTTAATGGAATTCTAAAGTTTAAGACTATAAAAGAGAGCTCAAGTGAATATCTATAAATTAGAAACCACAGGTACAGAGGGAGGACTTGCTTTGAAGCTATCAAAAACCATTGACAAAGCAATCCATTTTGGAATTGGCTTAGAACAATCCAGTAATGATCTCTCACCAGGTTATGTTTTTCCACTCCCACCCCCTTTTTTTTAAGTCTCAATTTTCTTTGCACTTTATATACTTAGGTGAAGGCAAGAATGTATAAAGTAGGATTATAGGCCAAGAAAATGAATATACATACACAAATGTAATGTGAGGTACAGAAGGTCTCTATGTAAGTCATCCACAAAGGTGAGGAATCAAAAAAATTTCAGTGAATTTTAAAAAGAAATCTGAGAACATGAAAAAAGTGAACTTGGGGAAAAATCAGGAATATAGTAAAGCATGACACTGGGTTGAGGAAAATCCTGGTATTCCAAAGCACATTCAGGGCACAAAAACTCACTGAAAATGAGCTCTTTGTTGCCCTCCTACCTGGAAGAAAACTGTCAGACTTTTAGGATTGACTTGAAGGGGCTCTTTATGGTGTGCTGGTTTGTTGATATTTTCTATCTTTTATTGGTTTTCTATCTGGGTTCAGTTCTGTAGATTTAATTACACTTTACATATAACTTGTGTATGCTTTTATTAATTCATATGTATTTTGGTCAATGTTTGTTTTAATTATCATAAAGTGCCTTGACATTGAATAACAGCAACAACAACATCGGCCAAGGTCAATAATTGCCTTAGAATTCAGAAGAATCTAAGATCCCTATTGTCTTAAAATAGACATAGGGTCTCTGCAGTTCAACATTCAATTCACACAGTGGCCAATGAATTATGGAAGGGAAGTCTGCCAACAGGCTGTGAATACAACTGCACCCTCCATCTCTTGCTCCCTAGAAGCTAATACACAGAACCATCCTGCTTCTGATTATCAAAGTGATACATAGACATCCCGACTAGAAGTCAATTTATTGTCCTAACCTCTATGGATTCATCCAGTTGACTTTTGAAGCCATCTAAGTTGGCTGCCATTATTATATCTTGTAGCAGAGAGCTCCAAACTGTAGTCGTGCGCTGTGTGAAAGAGTATGTCCTTTCAAGGGGGAAGGGGGGGGGGAAAGCTGATTTCTCCAAACTGTGATTAATTTTATGCAAATGTGGCATAACATTTTGCTTGCTTTTTTTCTAAATTAACCTGCCCCAAATCCTGTAATCTTTCCAGCCTTCTGGATTATTTAAGTCACCTTTTCTGCAACTGTCTCAGCTCTAGAATATCCCTTTTTGGGGAAGTATACAGTTATTCCAGATGTGGATGTGCCATGGATTTGTGTAAAGGTTGTGTTATACTGAGAATGTAATTTTCCATTCCCTTTCCAATTATGTCTAATGGGGAATTTGCCTTTATTACAGCAAGGACAAACTGGATTGACATTTCCTTTGAGATGTCTTCCACAACCTCAGCCATTGCCAGCTTAGACCACATCAGTATTTATGTGAAGTTGAGGTTCATATCACTTCACACTTAGACTGAATTTGATTGACCATTTTACTGCCCATTCACTCAATTTAGGGAGATCCTCAAGGAGACTGAAGTACCTGTGAAAGTGGTAAAGTACACTCTATCTCCTCCCAACACACCCTGAAATGGCATTTTTTTCCTTCACAAATTTAATCCTTTTTCTCTTCCTTCACATTCCTGTTCTCTCAGATGTGATATTTAATATTGCTTGTTTTTGTCTTTCTTCCCAGCAAATAATTGGAGGAGAATGAGCATATGTGCAGATGGGACATATGAGACCTGTTTTACACACAAACTGGATGATCCACCTAGAGAACAGCAACTTCATGAAGAACAGGAATTAGGAAGCAGTGATTCTACATACACCCTCCTCACAGAAGAGAAAACTCCTGAATACCAAGACTGTGGAACACGTTTTCCTGAGATCACAATCCTTTTGTATGATCAGAGAGTTCCCGTAGGAGAAAATCCATTCAAATGCACGGAATGTGGGAAATGCTTTTCTCAGAATTCCTATCTTGTGAGGCACCAAAGAGTCCATACAGCAGAGAAATCATACAAATGCCTGGAGTGTGGAAAATGTTTTCCTTGGAATTCATATCTTGTGAGACACCAAAGAGTCCACACAGGAGAAAAAGCATACGAATGTAAGGAATGTGGGAAATGCTTTGCTTACAAGTCAGACCTTGTGAGGCACCAGAAAGTCCATGCCGGACCAAAAATTTATGTATATCAGGAGGATGGGGAATTACTTGTTCAGCAGTCGCATCAGAGAGTCCGTGTAGCAGAAAAACCATTTAAATGTGAGGACTGTGGGAAATCTTTTACTCAGAGTTCAGCCCTTGTGAGGCACCGTAGTGTACACACAGGTGAAAAGCTATTCAAATGCCAGGAGTGTGGAAAAAGTTTTGCTAAGACTTCAAATCTTCTGTACCATCAGAGAGTCCACACAGGAGAGAAACCATTCAGATGTACAGAGTGTGGGACATGTTTTGCTCACAAGTCACAACTTGTGACACACCAGAGACTCCACACAGGAGAGAGACCATTCCAGTGTCAGGTGTGTGGGAAATACTTTGCTCAGACCTCTACCCTTGTTAGGCATGAAAGACTCCACACAGGTGAGAAGCCATACAAATGCCAAGAATGTGGGAAATGTTTTGCTTCAAAATCACAACTTGTGATCCACGAAAGAGTCCACACAGGAGAGAAACCGTACAAATGCCAGGTGTGTGAAAAATGTTTTAGTAATAATTCTGATCTTGTGAAACATCAGAGAATTCACACAGGAGAGAAACCTTACAAATGCCAGGTGTGTGGGAAATGTTTCAGCAGCAATTCAGATCTTGTGAAGCATCACAGAGTCCACACAGGAGAGAAACCATACAAATGCAAGGAGTGTGGGAAATCTTACAGTAACAATTCAGACTTTGTGAAGCATCACAGAGTCCACACAGGAGAGAACCCATACAAGTGCCAGAAGCCTGAAATATATTTAAATAATTCAGAACCTGTAAAGCCTCCTCCGGTGCAGACAGGAGAGAAAGAATACAAATGTGAGGAGTGTGGCAGATTGTTTTATAAGACTTCAACCCTTCTATTACATCAAAGAACCCACACAGGGGAAAAACCATACCAGTGTCCAGTCTGTGGAAAATGCTTTGCTCGAACATCGCACCTTGTGGCACATCAGAGACTTCACACAGGAGAGAAACCATTCAGGTGTGAGGAGTGTGGGAAGTCATTTGCTGAGAGTTCAAGTCTTGTGAAGCACCGCAGAGTCCACACAGGAGAGAAGCCATACCAGTGCCTGGTGTGTGGGAAATGCTTTGGGAGGAGTTCAGCCCTTGTGATCCACCAAAGAGTCCATACTGGACAGAAGCCATATCAATGCCAGGAGTGTGGGAAATGTTTTGCTCAGAATGGTGGCCTTGCAACCCATCAAAAAATCCACACGGGAGAGAAACCATTCAAATGCCAGGAATGTGGGAAATGTTTTGCTCTAAAGTCAGTTCTTGGGATACACCAGAAAGTCCATACAAGAGAGAAATCATTCAAATGCCAGGAATGTGATAAATGTTTTAGTAACAATTCGGAGCTTGTGAAGCATCAGAAAGTTCACACAGGTGACAAACCATACAAATGTGACCAGTGTGAAAAAGCTTTTACTAAGTCCACAATCCTTCTGCTACATCAGAGAACACACACAGGTGAGAAACCACATCAATGCCAGGTGTGTGGGAAGTGCTTTAGTTGGAAGTCAAACCTAGTGACACATCAGAGACTACACACAGGAGAGAGACCCTACAAATGTAAAGAGTGTGGTAAATCTTTTGCTGAGAGTTCAAGCCTTGTGAAGCACCGTAGGGTCCACACAGGAGAAAGACCATACAAGTGCCTGAAGTGTGGGAAATGTTATGCTTACAGTTCAGACCTTCTGAACCACAATAGAGTCCACACAGGACAGAAACCATACAAATGCCAGGAATGTGGGAAATGTTTTGCTGTTAAGTCTGTTCTTGTGATGCACCACAGGGTGCACACCAAAGAGAAACCATACAAATGCCAGGTATGTGGGAAATGTTTTAGTAACCATTCAGACCTTGTGAACCATCACAGAATCCACACAGGAGAGAAACCATTCCAGTGCACAGCATGTGGAAAATGTTTTGCTCTAAAGTCAGTTCTTGTAACACACTACAGACTCCATACAGGAGAGAAACCATTCCAGTGCCATGAGTGTGGGAGATCTTTTGCTCAGAATTCAGCCTTTGTGAGCCACCGTAGAATCCACGCTAGGGAGAAATTATTCCAGTGGCCAGAAGGTGCGGAAAGTCTTGCTTCAGTTTCACAACTTGCGATCCCAAAAGAAAGCCCACCCAGCACAGAAACTGTATAAATGCCAGGGTTGAGGGAAATATCTCACTATGAACTTGCATCTTGTGATTCACCAGAGATCTACATAGGACAGTAAATGCTCATATAATAATAATTTGTGACATTTTTTGCTTAGAGTGTAGATTACCAAAATATCCCAGCAGCTGCCAGAAGTGTGAGAAATAAATTATTTGCTAAGTGACATAACCTTGTTACCTTCTAGAGACTCACAACCCCCCCCCCATACTTGACTGCAGAATACTACAGGGGGATTGACATGGGGGACAGAGTTGGGGGTTCATTTAGATTGCAGAGACAGGTTTCCACCCCTCCATGCATGGGCTGGATTATGTCACTCAGTTGGTGCTACAGTCTCATCCAGGAACACTTACAATCAAAGTCATGCAGGAGATGAGTAACAAGTAGGGTGCTATGGGATTCTGCCTTGGGCCCTGTATTGTTCAGTATTTTTGGAAATGACTTGGATGATAGACTAAAGAGTAAGCTTATCAGTGTTTCAGACAATGCCAAACAGAGAAGTGGCTCATACCTCAGAAGACAGAATTGGGATTCAAGATGATTTGGATAAATTGGAAAACTGAACCAATACTAAGGATATGGACTTCAACAAGGATAAGTGGTGTAAGCTACTAGACTTTGATAAGAAAAGTCAGATGCACAAATAGTTTACCTGACACTTGGTTTTACACCTGTGTCAAGCTGCTTGAGTCATGGTAGATTACAACTGAAATATCAATGAATAGCATGTAAAAAAGCAAAAGAAAAAAAGTACACATTCTGTGCTACATCAACAGTAATATAATCTTCAAATCATGGGAAATAGTGATACCGTTCTTTTCTGCTTTGATTGCACCTCACCTGGAATATTGTCTCCAGTTCTGGGCACCACTGTTTAAGAGAGAGACTGACAAGCTGGAACACATGCAAAAGAGGGAGACAAAGATATAAAAGCAATGGAAACCAAGGAATAGGTTGGGGAGCTTATGTATGTTTAACTTGGAGAAGAGAAAACAGAAAGGTGATGCAGCAGTTTGACATATCTGAAAGGTTGTCATGTGGAAAAGAGGAAGAGCTTGTTGCTCTCTGTAGAGAGGAGGACTCAAACCAGTGGATTCAAATTACAGAAAAGGAGAGTTTGATTAAACATTTGGAAGAATGTCCTGTCTCTTAAGAGGTTTTGTCCAATGGAAAAACTACCTTGGAAGGTGGTGGGTTCTCTTGTGTTGAAGTGTTTGAACAGAGCTTGGGTGGGCACCCTCGGGGATGTTTTACCTGTGTATTCCTGCAGCGGCGTTTGGTTCAGATGTCCTGGGATATTAGATATTGATGATGATGATGAAATTAAAGTTGAAACATTGAAACCACAATGTTAAACACATTGAAACCACATTAAATAACTTAAAAGATTTAAACAGTTAAACCTATGTACATGTACATTTTAGAAGAAGCAAATTAGGCCCCAAAGGCTTTGGTAAAAAGCCATGTTTTGACTGATCAAGTGTCATTCCTTGGGACAACCACCTAAGCTCTTTTTAAAAGCCGCAAAGTAAGGGGAGTCCCTCATCTTCAAAGGCAGTCAATTCCACTGTCTCATCCCATCAAGAAGCTCTTCCTAATGTTGCCTCCCATTCTCCTTCTTTGTAATTAGAAGCGGTTGTTTTGGGTCTTGCCACCTCGAGCAGAAGAAGACAAGCCTGAGGCACTGGAGCTTCTACCTTGGTTGCATCTTCTCCAGCACATGGCGAGGAAGCCAATGCAAAGACCCCAGCATAGGTTGAGCAGGAACACTTCACGAAATATCCAAAACATGAAGGCCTATGAAAATAAACCTAGAAATACTTGGAGTGAAGCCCTGAAAGTGGTAGGAAGGGAAGAATTTTGCTTATCCCATTTCCTCTCTGGATTAGAAACAAGAAGGAAGCTGTGCGATTAATACATGAGAAGAAGTTAAACATTGCTATCGGTCTCACAGTTATCAGCTTTTTGCCATCATTTCTGTACAACCTTCTTGAGAACCTCTGTAAGAGGAGTCCTAATAGATCTGACCAAGGTCCAGATATTCCAGCAAGCTGCTTCCAACATGGGCCAGCCAGGTGCTTCTGAGAAACTCGCAAGCAGAATAAGAAAATGGTGGCCTTTCCTCATTTCTTCTGAGGACCTGGTGTTGCAAGGCATACTGCTTCTGGTGGTGATCTAGCTTAGATCTCAGCAGTATTCGAACCCATTCTTCACATCTAAATGTGTGGGTAACCTAGAGCAAAGTGAGATAAGGAACTGGAATGTTCTATGCCATACAATCCATGAAACACCTTCATTTCTATATGCACTGTTTCTTTAAACTTAAAATAAAGGCTAGTTCAGCCAACATTTATGTTCCAGGTACTGTATTAAATATTGCTGCCTTTTTAGAGGAAAAAAAGGTTGACAGTTTTGGTTACCAGGTGCTGTAGGATATATTTCAGAGGAAGGAACTGGCCAAACCATCCCTTGAGTATTCCCTGCCTAAGAAAACCCTGTGAAATTCATGGGGTCACCACAAGTCGACAGGCAACTTGAAGGCACATATAGTTTAGATCTCAGCAATATCTGAGCCCATTCTTCATATCTAAATGTGTGGGTAACCTAGAAGTGAGATAAGGAACTGGAATGTTCTGTGCCATACAATCCATGAAACATCCCTTTCGCTTCTATATGTTGATGATGTGTAAATATAAGAGTTGATCAACCCTAAACACTCAGTCTTGTCTCAGTTCTGAAAGATATGCAAGAGGGGGTTTGTTTGATGCTTGGATAGGAAACCATTTTCCTATCCATTTTCTTATCATATCCATTACATGAAACTGTTGAGTTGGTACCAGTTGGACTTGGGAAATAGTGGGCTAGAGCAGGGGTGGGCAACTGTAGAAATCTAGGGTGGCACATTAGCCCCCAGGAAACTTGAACCCCCTACCACTATCCCTGTTCTTGACATAAAATAAAATAATTTCCCTAAAAAACACCCTTTAGAGGACATATGCATTCTCACCATGTTTTGGGGCCTTCCTGGACCATTTTAGGTGCAGGTGAAGGCTTTTTTAAACACTAAGATTAGCAGGAGTCACTTCTTGTTTGTTTTTAAAAAAGCTTTGCCTGGGCTTAAAATGGACAAAGGACCTCCAAGAGTGAAAATGGCCACCAAACCTCCTAGAAGGCATATTTGGGGGGAGCGGGGGGGACATTTTGAAAAAATCTTGCAAAAATTATTTGATCTCTGGGCAGCCACAAAAACAACACTGAGGGCTTGGTGCAGCTTACAGGCTGCTGGAAGAGGAGCCAATGGTCCTATAATTGAGAGATGAGGTGGGCATGAATAATAAACACTTCAGGTTGGCAATAATTATTTGTATTGGCTTTGTTTTATATAACTCTTAGCTATTAGTTGATGCTCATGTTCCCTTATATCAGGGTTGGGCAGAAATGTAGGCCATATATGGCAAATTATTATTATACCCCCCATGTGATTTAACTACACTACAGTGCCCCTCACACCCCCTGGAAAGGTGCGGATGGGCAATTTTGTTGTGCTTTCAGGTGCCTGGGCCATTTGAATGGATTGTTGTCAGTTTTCCCTGGCTATATGGGGGCTGTATATAATGCTTGTGTTAGCACATAACTCTTAGCATGTGAATTTTGTTTTCTTTTCCATTGTTAAGTGTAAAGTGCTTGTCATTTTGTCCCAGTTTCTCCCCCCCCCTTTTCCTCGTTTTTAAAAAATATGTCCATATTACCCTTCTTTTCTTTTGTATTGTTAGGCTAATAAAACAGATTTGAAAAGCTGGAATGTGTTGGCTAATAGTTGGACTTGGAATAATGTGCTTTGTGAAATGCTTTTGGTTGATCTAATGGGGAGTGCTTGGATGGTCTACGGTAATTTAGCAGCATTTAGCATTCACATTTCTGTACTGCTTCATAGTGAACTCGGCACACTCTTAAGGGGTTTACAATCTATAAGCCAATTGCCCCAACAAGCTGGGTACTCATTTTACCAACATACGAAATATACATCTTAATTCAAGTACATCTTCCGCACTAGCAAGCAGCTCATGGTCTGAAAGGATGTGTGCAGCTCACCTGCCATTTGGTGGCAAGTCTCCCCCCACCATATAATAAATATGCTTTCCTTGGTCTCAAATCTTGCAACAGTCTATATTTCTAGGAAACACAGTGCACTCTGTATTTTTCTCTGATTTAATAACCTGATTATTCCCTGCAAACTTTCTGAGGTAAAGGCTGGTTTGCCCTATGTGATGGCAGGAAGCTGGGCAAGGCTGGTTGCAGTAATGTAGACTCGACTCGATTGACTCAGATTCAAGTCGCTTCAGTGACTTGGGTTCGACTTGACAATAAATGACTCAACTTTCAACTTGTGTATTTTTAGTGACCAACTTTTTGGCCTTGTTTCAGTAACGTAACACATTCATAGGCTATGGGATTGAGGCCGAAAAATCCTTCTAAAGCAGGGGTCCCCGGATTTTTTCATCTGGGGGCCAGTTCACCAGCCAGATGTTCCGGCTGGCCGGTGGCACACGCACGCGCATGCGCACTACTTGGGTGCCATTTTGTTTGCCAGAATGGCACCTGGAGTCATGCGCGTGGTATCACGCATGGATGCGCATGACTCCGGGTGCCATTTTGCAAACAAAATAGCGCCCGAGTAGTGCGCATGCACGTGTGATGCTGGGCACCATTTTGTTTGCCAAAATGGTGCCCAGAGTCATGCGCATATGCTTGCAACACCGGGCGCATGCACACGACTCCAGAAGCCATTTTTGAATGAAAAATGGTGTTCCGCAGTGTGCATGAGCGGCGGCGGCAGCAGGAGGCCTTCCGGGCCAGGTCTGGCCCATGGGCCGTAGTTTGGGGACCCCTGTTCTCAAGCTTGAAAAACCTGCTGCTGTGCCTAAGAAACCTTTTGAAAGCTCTTCTGAAGTGCTGGGTAGAAGCTGCTGGGTAGACCTCATTTTTCTAAACTACAATCTTGATAAATTGTATTTGAAAATTTAACTTTTTAAACCTAACTGTGCACCTCTTGGTAGAATTCAAAGATATAGCC
>CM034703.1:323438047-323456427 GCA_020142125.1 Phrynosoma platyrhinos
TTGGGCCAGTCACATGCTCTCAGCCTCAGGGGAAGGCAATGGCAACCCACCTCTGAACAAGTCTTGCCAAGAAAAACCCATGATAGGTCCACAGTAAATCAGAAATGACTTGAAGACACAACAACAAGCTGCTGGCCTATGGTACAAATGCACTCTGGGGTTAGTGTAAAATGGGCTCTTGAGTATTACGAGATGATGTTATGTGGCTTCAAGTCGTTTCTGACTTATGGTGAGTCCATTATGAGGTTTTCTTGGCAAGTTTTGTTCAGAGGAAGTTTGCCCTTGCCTTCCCCTGAGGCTGAGAGAGTGTGAGTTGCCCAAAGTCACCCGGTGGGTTTCCATGGCTGAGCCGGGAATCAAACCCTGGTCTCCAGAGTTACAGTCCAACATTCGAACAACTATGACATACCAAAAAAATCAACTTGGGACATAGGTCTATAACATCACCTACCGGTATATATGTGGTGAGCAATTTCCACATTTATATGTAAGGAAAGAGGGGCGATTACCCAAAGCTATCCTCATCCAGGGGAAAAAAGAGAAATCATCTCAGCCTGAGCCTCACTTGAGTTCAGAGGAATTAACTAACTGCAGACAGAGCTTGGAAGAGTTATATTTTGGACTACAGAAAACATATCTGGTGTAGCTCTGTTAGCAAATATTATTGCAAAGAACAATAATATCCAAACTCCACAAAATAATGATACTGTTACTGGGCCAACCAAAATACACAAAATACATGATACAAGCTTTCAAAGCTCTATTGCCTGCTTCATCTGGCAAAGTTGTTAAAATTTTTATTCGGAGACGCCTCAGGTTCCTTTCTAGGAGACAGGTGGCATAAAAATTAAATAAATAAAAATATGACTATTTGCAGGACTGCATTTCTTTCAAGATGTTGTCACATTTGTCTTTCTCCTATATGCTTTCCTTGATGAAGAATCCAATGGAGCTTTGAAAGCTTGTATCATGTATTTTATGCATTCGGTTGGTTCAATAAAGGTATCATTGATTTGTGGATTTTGGGTGTTATTGTACTCTGGGGCTACAGTTTCCCTACATATGACCCAGCTTCCTGGGAGATTATGGGCATTGCAGTCCAATAAAAAGGATCACTTCCTAACTCTGCCCCGAGAATCAGATGGCAAATCTTCTTTCATTTTAGATGAGAGCAAAAATAAAGTAAAAATAAAATAAAAATATTGGGTTTAATTAAATTAAATAAAACTTGCACATGTTTTTGTGCATTTTGGTTGGCCTGGTAAAGGTATCACTGTTTTGTGCATTGTGGATGTTATTGTCCTTTTGGACTACAGTTACCCTATAGGACCCAACTTCCTGGGGGATTATGGGCATTGCAGTCCAATAAAAAGGTCCCTTCCTAGCTCTGCCCCAAAAATCAGATGGCAAATCTTTCATTTTAGTTTGGAGCAAATATAAAATAAAACAAAATAAAATAGGTTTAATATTTTTTTTAAAAAAACCTGCACTTGTTTATGCATTTTGGATGTTATTGTCCTTTTGGACTACAGTTACCCCGTATGACCCAGCATCCTGGGGGATTATGGGCATTGCAATCCAGAAAAAGGTCCATTTCTAGCTCTGCCCTAAGAATCAGATGGCAAATCCTCTTTCATTTTAAGTGGCAGCAATTAGATAGATAGATAGATTAGATTAGATAGACAGCAAACCCCACGAGCTTTAATTAATTTTTTTAAACATCTGCAAATAATAATAATAAAAATAAACTCTTAACTCTCTCAGCCCAAAACAATCAATGCCCAAACACATCCAACCTGGGCCTCCATCCATCCATTCTCTCAGGAAGCTGAGTTGGGAGACTTTGGCTTTGGAGGAGGATTGCATTGCATTGCATTGCATTGCATTGCATTGCATTGCATTGCATTGCAAAAAAATCTCAATTTTTTGGACTCTCCTCCTTCTTCCCTCCCTTGGATCACATGGTGGGAAGCGGAAAACAAAGACCAAGCCTCCTTTCTTCTCCAGCTGAATGCCTTGATCTGCAGAGGGATTTCTAGAGAAAACAGATTGGGGGAGGAAAAATTGGATTTGGGGAAGGAAAAGAGGCACCTTCCTCCAAAACCTCCCCTTGGAAATCTGCAAAAGAAGAAGAGGCTCGGTGAGAAGCACCAAAGAAAAAGAAGTCGGAGGAAAAGGGGGTGATAGAGATCAGAAAGGAAAACTAAAGATCCCCCCCTTTCCTTTTGCATGGATCTCTGGTGAGGTTAAGCTCTGGAAGAGAGGGAAATGGGGGAGCACACTTAGTTTGCAAGAGTATCTGTTTTATGTTTATCTGTTTTGCAAGAGTATCTGTATATGTTTCTTCCACCCTTTGCCATCTTAGGGTACATATAGGAACCATGCAGTTTGACACCACTTTAAAGGCTGTAGCTCCATCCTGTGGAAGCCTGGGATTTGTAGTTTTCCAAGGTCTTCAGCCTTCTGTGTTGTTGTTGTTGTTGTTGATGATGATGTGTGCCTTCAAGACATTTCTGACTCATGGAGACCCTAAGGTGGGGTTTTCTTGGCAAGATTAGTTCAGGGAGGGTTTGCCCTGGCTATCCTCTGAGGCTGAGAGAGTGTGATGTGCCCAAGGTCACACCCAGTGGGTTTCCATGGCTGAGCATGGAATCAAAGCCTTGGTTTCCAGAGTTGTAGTCCAGCACTCAAACCACTGTGCCATTCTGACTCAACACTGCAAATCCCAGGATTCTGTCAGATGGAGCCATGACAGTTAGAGTGGTATCAAACTGCATTATTTGTGCAGTGTAGAGGCACCCATGATGTCAGTCCTAAACCATTACTGGTCAGGGTCAGCTGGTGGGACTCAATATGGATGGACAGGTTGCCAGTAATTTTGCCAAAGGGAGGGAAAATTACTTTTATCCTCCATTTTGGGATTTTGGAATACCTGTGTTTGCATATATGTACATAATGAGAAATCTTGGGGATGGGATGAGATGTCTTTGAGATGTTTTGGATACACCTGATAGGCATAACCTGAAGATGAATTTATAAACAATATATTTTTTAAATAATTCTGTGCATGAAACAAAGTTTGTGTATGTTGAACCATCAGAAAGTAGTTTCTCCTTAAATTTTATAACATAAAATAAAATAAAGAGAGTGCATTGAAAGACAAATCTGAGGGGAGACAGCACCTATTTATATATTATAAAATTTAAGGGGAGTCATTTAGAAATCATAATAAGGCTAGATGAGAAGTAGTAAACAGAGTAAACTATCTAAATGAATGCCAAATACTATAAAGAAATATTTTTATTTTTTATTTTTACAATTGTATACAAAGTTTTTACTATTTAGAGATAATAATGTTATAAAAACAAAACTCCATTGTACTACATTAAGGTGATACGCTATTGTGTATACATTTTTGTTATTTTTTATTAACTACTCTGTTGCTATTATGCTGTTGAATTAAAAAAAAAAGTTAATAATAAAAAAAAAGAAAGTAGTCTCTCAACCATCCATGAAAAAAAGTTTTTGTATTTTGGAATATTTTGGGTTTTGGAATTCCAGATAAGGGAGACTCAACCTGTCTTAGCCTTTCGAAACACCTTAATTCGCTGATATAAAACATAAAAATCTGTTCAAAATCAGTCAAGGAAATCACACTGAAACATCAGGGTCTGCACTTAATCAAATCTGAGTAACAACTGAATTATTCAAAAAAAAATATTGAATTTGTGAAAGAAGTGTCAATCATACAACATTTTTTGTTGTCCAGCAACATCTGGAGAGTGACACTTTCACCCCCAGACCCAAAGTAGTGTTGTTAATGACAGGAGCCTCACTGGATGACTCTAATCCAGTGGTTCTTAACCTGGGTTCGATCGAACACCAAGGGTTCATGAGTCAGTCTCATGGGTTCGGTGGAAGTCACGACACACATCCGATTCATATGATTCGTGATGACACGCCTCGCTCGTCCATCATTGGCTGCAAGTGATAACCTGTATACGTTTTATGTGCCCCACTTTTTATATTCCCCATCCAATCAAACCAGCTTGCCCCGCCTCCACCAACAGAAATGGCCCTCTGATTGGCTGTGTGGCGTGATTGACAGCGCGGCGGTCCACTCCCCTCACCGGATGGTGCTGACAGTCCGTCTGTATTGGCGGTAGAAGGGTTTGGTGAATGTGTAAGAATCGTAAGAAGGGTTCGGTGAATGCGCATATGAAACTGGTGGGGGTCAGTACCTCCAACAAGGTTAAGAACCACTGCTCTAATCTGATCATGCACACATTCTCAGTCTAACCTGCCTTGCAAGGTTGTTGTGTTGAACAAATGGGGTGAATAGGAAAACTGTGTAGGGCACCTCTTTGTGCTCCTTGGAAGAGTGACAAGAAAGGCTTAATACATCAGTGTTATTGCTACACAGTCCCTCTTGCTTTGGTGGCACCTTAGCAACTGTTTCCAAAGGGTTTTTAAGCAATGGCAACTGTTGCTAAATTTAGGATTATGGATCTGTCCATATTTTGGCTTTCATTCCTCCTTCTCCTTCTCCTTCTCCTTCTCCTTCTCCTTCTCCTTCTCCGTGGAGCCATGACAGTTAGAGTGGTATCAAACTGCATTCTCCTTCTCCTTCTCCATTATTATTATTATTATTATTATTATTATTATTATTATTATTAATCATCCTTCTTTGGAGGTCTTTAAATAGAGGCTGGATGGCCATCTGTCAGGGATGGTTTGATTTTGAGTTCATGCATGGAAGAATGGGGTTGGATTGGATGACCCTTGTGGTCTCTTCCAACTCTATGATTCTATGAGTCTATGATTTATTTATATTGCACCATAAATTTACATGACTCTTTACAGGTATAATCATGTCAAACAATCCTGCCAAAGGTGCACAATCTAAAATAGTAAAATATAAAATTAAATGGCAATACTAACACATTATACAGTAAAATACAAAACTATAAAACAGCTAATGCATGGCTTCACATGGCTTCTTTCTGATACGTACACACAAATTTGCAATCTGTGTTCCTCTGATTAAAAAATAATAATAATAATCCCCAAATGAGCAAACCAGTCCTAATTCTCCTTTCCATTGTTGTTGTTGTGTGCCTTCATGTCGTTTCTGACTAATCATGACCCTTCTTAAATTGCTATGTGATGGATTTTTATGATGTAAGCCGCCCCGATTGTTCTCAGAGGGGCGGGGTATTAAATAAAAATTATTATTATTATTATTATTAAGGTGAATCTATTGTGGGATTTTCTGGGGCTGAGAGTGTGTGACTTGCCGAAGGTCACCAGTGGCTTTCCATGGCCAAGTGGGAAATTGAACCCTGATCTCCAGAGTTGTAGTCCAGTGCTCAAATCACGGCACTAAGAGGTATCCATCTATCTATCTATGGGTGTGGGGTGGGTGTGGGTGTGTATTTTTATAGATAGATACACACACACACACATATAGGTTGATTTTTTTCAGATTTTGGAACATTTGCATATACATAATGAGATATCGGGGAGATGGGACCCAAGTCTAAACATGAAATTCATTTATGTTTCATAAAAGTAATGAAAGTAATATTATACATAACATTTTAAATAATTTTGTGCATGGGATAAAGTTATGTACACCCAGCCGTCAGAAAGCAAAGGTGTCACTATCTCAGCCACCCATGTGGAGGATTTTGGATTGTGGAATATTTCAGATTTTGGAATTGCAGATAAGGAAGGCTCAAGCTGTATATATACACACATTCAGAGAGAGAGAGAGAGAAAGACTGGATCTCCTTTATCTGGCATTTCAATCAATCAATACACCCAGAATGGGCTTTGGGGTTTGGTTCCAGGACCCCCCTGTGGATATCAAAATCTATGCACACTCACATCCCATTAAGTTAAATGGCATAGAAATGGTGCCCCTTGTATAAAATTACACAATCAAGGTTTGCTTTTTGAAATTTATTTATTTATTTATTTATTTATGCAATATCTTCAAGCCGTGGATGATTGCATCCATGGATAAAGAATCTGTGGATATGGAGGGCCATCTCTCTCTCTATATATTGATGTCTTTGTGTGTGCCCCAAATTATATATATTTATAAAATTAAAATAAATTTTCATCAAATTGAAGCGCAAGGCAGTTTGCCCAATTGAAATATAGGAGGACTGAAATGAAATATTTTGGATCCCGTTTTGGGAGAAAGGCAGGATATAAATCTCATAATAAATAATAAATAAAAATTATATACACACACATACACACATGACTTGAAGGCATACACACAACAACAAGGTAGAATAGTTGTTCAGAGTAAATGTTCCTTTTTTTTTGGAAAAAAAATGTAAGCAAGATAGTTTTTGTATCTTAAAAAAAAATATTACAATTCTTGCAGTGGCTGAAACTCAGGAACATTGTTTCATACAGCTAATCCTTAAGGTAACATTGCCTTCTAGAGCTACCTTAGTTTTCTGTGATTCCTGTTAACAAAATGTTACTCTAATGTGTCCCCATCTTCCTCCTGGATGAGGGTTCATTGGTATGCATTAGTACACATTGTTTAGCACTCTAAATTTTATATGTTTGCATTGGTTCTCTCATCTTGAAACCAGGTTTCGTAAATCAAAACATATATTCCAATAGCAACCAAGTATTAGCATTGATGACAGAATAAATAAAAAAAGAATTTTTAAAAAAATAGAAGAAAGGAATCTTATAAAAATTATAAGGTAAGGAAGAAGTGTGGTTTAGTGGTTTGAGTGTTGGATTATGACTCTGGAGACCAGGTTCGAATCCTGTCTTGGCCATGAAAACCCACAGGGTGACCTTTAGCAAGTCACACTCTCTCAGCCTCAGAGGATGACAACAGCAAACCCCCTCTGAAGAAGCTTGCAAAGAAAACCCCATGATAGGTTTGCCTTAGGGATGCCACAAGTTGGAAATGATTTGAAAGCAAACAACACACCCGGAAGAAATATCTGGTTGTGCTTTATCTTGAAATTGTGTAGCGTAGTGGGTTGAGTATAGGACTACGACTCTGAAGACCAGGGTTCGCTTCTCAGCTCAGCCATGAAACCTACTGGGTGACCTTGGGCAAGTCACACTCTCTCAGCCTTAGGGGAAGGCACTGGCAAACCTCCTCTGAAGAGATCTTGCCAAGAAAACCCCGTGATACGTTTGCCTTAGGGTCACCGTAAGTCAGAAACAACTTGAAGGCGCACAACAACAACAAATATCAAAGTGTCATTTGGGAAAACAGAAGAAGGAAATATATAATTGTTTGTTTTGAGAGGCAAAGGATTTGTATGTTTGTATATATTACAGTTATATCCTTTCCTGCAACCCCAGGAAGTCATAATCTCTGTCCTGATCACTTTTTCGTTCTTCCATCAGATAGTCTTGCTATGATGGAACAAGAAAAGAGGCAACAAATTGTAGAGCTCCAGGGATCGAAGTATGTTGAGACGTCCCTGCGTGACCACCTAGGTGAGTAAGAGGCTCATAAAGACTTTGTAGTTAAAGGTATGTAATGCATTTGGGATCATTTTCTCACTTCTGTTTATTAAATATGCATTAATATTCTATTTATTTATTTACTGTGGTTATATCCTACCTTTCTCCCAAAATGGGATCTCAGGCAGCTTCCAATAGCTTAAAAAACGATAACAGTTTAAACACTGATTGTAAACATTAAAAGAGACTTAAATAACATTATTATTTTTTTTAAAAAAATGGTTAAAAAGTCTTTTGACAAAACTATGTGCAAAAAAAATAAATTTGAAGGTAGCAGGTGCATCTACACTGTAGAGATAAAGCAGTTTGATACTACTTTCACTGCCATGACTCCATCCTAGAGAATTCTGGCATTTGTAGTTTGGTGAGAGCCAATGTGGTGTAGTGGTTTGAATGTTGGACTGTGATTCTGGAGATCAGAGTTCGAATCCATGCTCAGCCATGGAACCCCACTGGGTGACCTTGGGCAAGTCACACTCTCTTGGCCTCAGTGGATGACAATGACAGGCCTCCTCTGAACAAGAAAACCACATAATAGGGTGGCCATAAGATGGAAACGACTTGAAAGCACACAACAACAACGAGGCACCAGCGTTCTTTGGCCGAAAAGACCTTGTAAAACTGCAAATCCCCCAGATTCTGTAGGATGGAGCTATGATACACAATAATACAGACACACAAAATTATTCCACTGTATCTCAGCCATGAAATATTTGTATTTCTAAGTGCTCTTAGAAAAAGGACGGGTGAACACATAGGATTAATAATTGCAAGTAAGATTGAAGAAGTGCAAAGATATATGGATGCCATGGCCCACTTCAGTTCAGAGACACAAGCTTTCCATAGGATGGAGTTACTGCACTTAAAGTGCTGTCAAACTGCATTATTTCTGCAGTGTAGATGCACCCCAACGAAGTTTGTGGAGGAGGGCCTTTTCAGGAGATCTGAATAGGTGAGTAAACCCAAATTTAAGAAATAGGCTTGTCATATTTACCAGGCGCAGACAGTTGCCTGATGGTGAGGAGAGGTTGCCTTGGAAATTCCCATTTTTTTCCCAGCACCACATCTCAAATGAGTTGATTTTCTTTTTATTCACTTTCTTCACTGTTTGGCTGTCACATCCCTACATGGCAATGGAGAATACAATGGCTTGGACAATTCTAACGTTAGTGCTCAGTTGTATATCTTTACACTTTAGGATCTTGCCTAGTTCTTTAATGGCTGCCCTTCCCATTCCTTGTCTTCTCTTTATTTCTTGGCTGCAGCCTCCTTCCTGATCAATGTTTGATCCAAGGTACGGGAAATATTTTAACTATTTTGATTTCCTCATTGTCTAGGTTGAAATGATGTAGATCCTCTGTGGTTTTTTGTTTTCTTTATGTTCAGCAATAAGCCTGCCTTTGCACTTTTTTCCTTTTCCTTAGTAATAGTTCCAAGTCCATGATGGCTTCTACTAGTAATACAGTGTCATCTGCAAATCTTGGATTGTTGATGTTCCTTCCTCCTATCTTTGCTTCTCCTTTTAAGAGGGAGAGTATTAAAAAAGTATCCATACCGGGTGTCATATATACTAGGTAAATCACTGGTCAGAACAAGACAGAGATTTGTGAGAAACCAGGAAACGTTTACTTCTAGGTTTTTGTGACTAGAGTCTCTGTCCCTACTCCATCTTTTGACATTTTTGTCTTGACAGTGCTCCCTGACATGAAGATGAAGGAGGAACGAGTTTTTGAGGAAACCCAAAGCTCCCCAAGCACTCATTCAGGTGAAGGATTTGTTCAGGAAATCAGGTTGTATGTTGAGAGTCTTTTACGTCAGTCCCTGCCAGGGAGAAAAAGGAAAGCAGTGTCTTACGTTGCAGAGGGTCCGGATAAAAATAAATTTTATTATTATTTTATGATTATGTATTTATTCAGAAGCGTTTGAAGATCTGTTTGCAATTCCCATGGAGCAGGAGTAGGCAACCTTTCCCCTTTAAGGGCCGAGGGACTTCAGCTCCCAGAAGCCTCAGCCATGTTGTCCAATAGTCCCATGTTGGCCAATAGCTCCTGGGATTCTGGGAGCTGAAGTCCCTCGGCCCTTAAAGGGGAAAGGTTGCCTACCCCTGCCATGGAGTCTGGAGGAGTTAGCCATGAAAAGGATAGATGTGGCCCCCTTGATGTTCTTTGACTGCATTTCCCATCAACTCCTGTCTTCCTATTCCCAGTTGTGTTTTTAATACACTTCTATATTTTAAATGTATTTGAGTTGCTTGGATTTTACTGTTGGCCATCTGGCATGCCTTATTTTGGCAGAAAGGATATAATAGCTAGTGGTGAAGAATGTTGGGCGTTGCGGTGTAACAGCATTAGGAGAACCCAGGATTTCCATCCCTGCATTGTTTCTTGGGAAGAAAGTCTGGAATTTCCACTAGAACTAGCTGCAAATCATGATTTCTTCTGTACTGATCAGGTTATCCTGGTATGCTAATAAAGACGGAAGAAGATGAATTAGAAATCCCTGCTGGCCATGAAGACTTTCAGCAGAATGAGGCTGTCAGAGATTCCTTTCCAGGTGAGAGATGAGGTGCATTGATAGATTTATTCCAGATCTGTGGTGTACCTACTTGTGAACATGATGAAAAAGAGAGACTGTGTGTCAGGATTTATGAAAAAAGGTTTTATTTCTCCAGTGGATAGGCTGACCATATGTCCATTTTAAACAGGACAGTACCATTTTTTTCATATTTCCAGACCATCCTGTTGTTTCACTATAAATGTTAGTTTTGTCCCATTTTCAAGAAAAAATGCCCTCTTTATGTTGCAAAAACCATTTGAAGAACCCTGTTTGAATTTTATGACAAGGTACTGAAAGGCCGAAATTTGATGCATAAGTTTACTGGTACTTTATTGGAGAAATATTCATGGTATGATCATGGTGAAATACAGTTCCCCTCTACGTCTTCCTAAATGTTTGTACGAGTTTTGTCACTGAAGAATAATTGTTAGCTCAATTATATGTTCATGTAATAAAACTTTTGTTATCATCTTTTGTTATTTTTTAACTTTTTTTAACTTTTAAAATTAACTTTTGTTATTTTTAACATGTACACAATATTACATAAGCCTGTCCCATTTTTGCCATCGTGACGTCCTGTTTTTGTCTCAAGGAAATATAGTCAGCCTAACCTTGGGTCCATATCAGGGAAAGGAGGGGATATAAATTAAATAAACTAAAGATGAGCTTCATCTTTAGCAAATGGAGACGGTAGAAGCTAAAACGTTTTGCTCATTTTATGTTTTACAGCTGTGCTTGTTAATTGCTTCCATAAACAAATGAAATACAATGTGAAGTCGTAGGCTTTCATGGCCGGCATCCATAGTTTTTTGTGGGTTTTTCGGGCTGTGTGGCCATGTTCTAGAAGAGTTTCTTTCTGATGTTTCGCCAGCATCTGTGGCTGGCATCTTTCTCTGAATTTTCTGAAGATGCCAGCCACAGATGCTGGTGAAATGTCAGAAAGAAACTCTTCTAGAACATGGCCACACAGCCCCAAAAACCCACAAAAAAATGAAATATAGATACATTAAATCAGGGGTAGGCAAACTGTCCTCTTTAAGGGCCAAGTGACTTCAGCTCCCAGAATCCCAGATTATTGGCCAACATCCCAGACTATTGGCCAACATGGCTGAGGCTTCTGGGAGCTGAAGTTCCTCGGCCCTTAAAGGGGACAGGTTGCCTACTCCTGCATTAAATTATCCTACTCTATGAAATATTTATATTTCTAAGTGCTCTTAGAATAGGGACAGTTGAACACATATGATTAATAATTCCAAGCAAGACTGAGGAAATATAAAAATATGTGGATGTCATGTACTGGCTCACTTCAGTTCAGAAACACAAGCTTCAGTAAAACAAAAAGCTTTATTAAAGAAACAAAGGGTGTTCATAGCATGGTGTTATTGTCAGGACTTAAGACTTTTGATTGCAGAGTATATTAAAAGCTGACAGCAATTCAAACCTTTTTGCATGCTCACCACCCATTTGTCTTTAAAACCAAAATATTAAACCAAAACTCCCCTTTTCCTCTCCTTACCAAGCATTCCCATTAAATTGACTTTGACAGTTCAAAGTACATTTTCCATTTCTCACATCTGCTTATTAGTCACGTTCAAGATCTAGTATTACAAACAAATCACATACAGAATATATACCCAGCAATTATGGCAGGACCAATGATCCTGTCAATGTGTAGATAGGCTTCATATTAAATTCCATATAAATTTTGAAATCTTGAAGAACTGATATATTGAACCAGATAAAACTGCATGTATGTAAAATAATGTTCTCTAAATGTTTTCAATGCAATTGGAAAATCAGCCTGCGGAGCTTTTTCTTTAAAAAATGTGTCTCCAGAGTTTATGTCTAGCAAATGAACTCACAGCATATTTTGTAATCTTTTTTTAAAAAACCGTTGTGCATATGAATTGTTCATGACTTACCTTTTCACACATTTTGTTTTCACCAACAACATCTGGGCTTTTTGCATTCTCAGAACTAGGGTGACAGGATTAAGAAATGTTGGCTTTGGGATTGGATGGATTTACCATTGAGTGTGGTACTTATGGAGGAGGAGAGAATATAACAATAAAAAAGGATCAGAGCATTGCACAAAATATTTCCAAGGATGTTATCAGTGGCCATTCCCAGACCCTTCCCTAATACCAGATGGTGCTAGGCTGTTTGTTGTTGTTGTTGTTGTTGTTGTTGTTGTTGTTGTTGTGTGCCCTGAAGTTGTTTCTAACTTATGGTGACCCTAAGGCAAGCCTATCATGGGGTGTTCTTTGCAGGTTCCTTCAGAGGAGATTTGCCATTGCCTTCCCCTGAGGCTGAGGGAGTGTGACTTGCCCAAGCTTACTCAGTAGGTTTCATGGCTGAGCTAGGAATCAAACCCTGGTGTCCAGAGTTGTAGTCCAACACTCAAACCACTACACCATGTGCTCTGTCTCTCTCATTTTACCTTTCCAACAGTAGTCAAAAGTCTTTTTATTCAGACTGTACCTTTGGTGCTTAACTTGGGGGGGAAGCAGACGATGGCATCCGGGACGCCCTGGGACGGTGCGCCGTGGAAGCGAGGCTTCCACACCGCGGCGCACCATCAGTGCCTCTGAAAGGAGCGCTAAATCAGCGCTCCTTTCAGAAGTCAGTGAAAGTGCGCCCTAAAAGCGTAGGGCGCACTTTCACGGACTTATCCGCCACAGCGTGTCCGGACACTGCGGTGGGAGGTTGCCCTTGGAGCGCCGTCCGTCCGGAGGGCCGGCAGCTCCAAGGGCAACCTCGGGAGGAGGAAGGGGCGCCGTTTGTGCGGCTGCCCCTCCTCTTCCCTGCCTCGGAGACGGCTCTTTTAGCCGTCTGCCGAGGCAGTTGATCTGCTGACAGTGAGGGATGAAATGCATATTTCTTTCTTATTGTTGTGTTTTTAATTTGCTTTTTTAAATTACAAGTGTATTTTATTCCATAGAATCATAGAATTATAGAGTTGGAAGAGACCACAAGAGCTATCCAGTCCAACCTCCTGCCATGCAGGAACTCCCAATTAAAACATCCCAGACAGATGGCCATCCAGCCTCTGTTTAAAGACCTCCAAAGAAGGAGACTCCACCACGCTCCAAGGGAGTGCGTTCCACTGTCAAATAGCCCTTACTGTCAGGAGGCTCCTCCTAATGTTGAGGTGGAATCTCTTTTCCTGTAGTTTGTATCCATTGTTCCGGGTCCTAGTCTCTGGAGCAGCAGAAAACAAGCTTGTTCCCTCCTCAATATGACATCCCTTCAAATATTTAAACAGGAAGATCATATCCCTCTTAACCGTCTCTTCTCCAGGCTAAACATTCCCAGCTCCCTAAGTTGTTTCTCATAGGGCTTGGTTTCCAGACCCTTCACCATTTTAGTTGCCCTCCTTTGGACACGCTCCAGTTTCTCCACATCCTTTTTGAATTGTGGTCCCCAGAACTGGACAGGTATTCCAGGTGAGGCCTGACCAAAGCAGAATAGAGTGGCACTATTATTTTAGTTTGAAGTTTACCATTAGTCACTTGGAGTGTCTTTTTTGGGGCTGGGGGTATGACAAAAGCACAGCCATTGTATTAAAAAGTGCCTTTTCCTTCATGAAACCTTCCCCCCAAAAAAGTTCACTGTCAGGACTAGTTATCAGTCCAGGACCGTTTCATGCTATGCTGTTGTAACACAGTGGTTACGCGTTAGCTGTCACAACAATATTCTGGTGAATTCAAACAATTTAGAACACATTTTTAAAAATGAGGGGTAATCTAATTGGTCTAAAAATATATTAAACAAATAAAGTTTAGAAAAAGTTTAAACTGGTTAAGACCATTGTATTATTGTTGTGTGCCTTTGTGTCGTTTCTGACTTAATGGTGACCCTAAGGTGAACCTACTGGGTTTTCTTGGCAAGTTTCTTTGGGGGGTGTTGGTGTTGGTGTTTGCCATTGCCATGCTCTGAGGCTGAGAGATTGTGACTTGTTCAGGGTTACCCAATGAGTTTATGTGGCCAAGCTAGGATTCAAACCATGGTCTTTAGGGTTGTAGTCCAGTGCTCAAACCACTACACCATGCTGACTCTCTACATGTACAGATTTAGGCAGAGACATGACATTTCCAGACTGGTTCCTCTTACTGGTTTTTCATGCTCTCTCAGTATACCAATATCAAACCCATCAGGTTTTACTATAAAGCCATGTTTTAGCTTGGTGCCAGAATGAAGCCCGTGTTAGAGAGGTTTTAAAGTGTTGCTAGTCTTTAAAAATCAATTCATCCGAAATGTGGTGTTGGAGAAGAGTTCTGAGAATACCACAGACTGCTAAAAAGGTCACTAAATGGGTCCTAGAGCAAATCAGGCTTGAACGCTTCCTAAAAGCAAAGATGACTATACTCAGGTTGCCATATTTTAGCCATATCATGAGGTGAAAGGACTTACTAGAAGAGACTACAATGCTTGGTGAAGTTGAGGGCAGGAGGAAAAGAGAGAGACCCCATTCCAGGCGGATAAACACAACCAGAAAAGCCACAACCATGAATCTGCAAGAGCTGACCAGGGCAGTCTTGTTCATAGGGTCACCCTAGATCGAAGTCACTGGGAGGCAATTAACAACAACAACAAAGCTGCCACAAGCTTCTGTCGTTCTGTTATTTTTTACAAAGATTCTGTGGAATATTGGTTGTTTGGCTTCACATCATTTATCTCATCAGGTTTTCCTGTTGTGACCATAAAGATGGAAGAGGAGGAAGAGTCACAGGCATCAGATAATCAGGACTGTGAGCAAGGTAAGACCTTTTCAGGTGAGAAAAAGGGGTGATGTGATGTTATGGACTTGGGCAGTGCAGGGGGGGGGGAGATTTTAATAATAATAATAATAATAATAATAATAATAATAATAATAATAATAATTTATATCCCGCCCCTCTGCAGAGCAATCGGGGCGGCTTACAACATTAGAATTTCCATACAGATATATTAAACAGAACATAAAATCCCGAATCCCACCCATCCTTGCACTTATTACATAAATTAAGGTAAGGTATATATCGATATGCAAAGGGATCTTGCAGCACCTGTGGAGATTATCACATGGAGGATAAGGACAGGAGTGAAGCAGATCGCTCCCATCCTTATCCTGTCCTTATCGCCCAATTGACTGAAAGATTATCACTCATGTCATGCTTACCTCGTCCTTATCCTGTCAGTGAAGTAGAATTGTCCCGTCAATTTTCATTAATGGAAACTTCTGTTAGTGAAAAATGTCAGGACAATTCCATTTCATTGATGGGATAATGACAGGATAAGTGTGATGTCATATGATAATCTTCGAGTGATTGCACAATAAGGATGGGAGTGATCCATTTTGTTCCCTTCTGTTTCCCTGTGTGATCATCTCTTTTGAGACTGACCAAAAGAGAGAAGTTGGTAGCCTGAGCTTTCCTAGACTTGAGCGTCCTTCCTCAGATGCATTTGGTGGGGTGGAAAGCCCAGGGACAGGCCTATAGAGCAGTATGTGTGAGAATGTCCATAGAAATGCAAAACTTTGTGGGTGTGGAGATGAAGTGATAAGGTCAGTTTTAACGATAGATGGTTGTTGAGGGACCAGGCAAGGATGTTGCCTCCAGCCAAGGTTAGTTGATAACCATATGAGTGAGTACAGTTGGCCCTCCACATTTGCGGCTTTGACCTTTTTCAGATTTGATTATTTGCAGTTTTGATTAGTACGGTATGTTCTCTCTAGGAATCTCTAGGTCCTGCAGCACAACTCTGCCAGGAATTGATCATAGAATTGTGATGGAGAATCTAGAAGTTCCTAGAGAAAACACTTCTCTAGGCATTTGTAGGTCCTCCAGCATGATTCTGTGATCAATGTCTGGCAGATGTTGGCCATAGGTTGCAGTCTAGGACCTGGAGATTCCTAAAGAAGTGTTCTCTTAGGTAAAAAGAATAGTGTTTTTTTATTTTGCAGTTTTTCCACACTCATGGGGGTCCTTCACCCCTAACCCTAGTGAATGTGGAGGGACCACTGTATTGGGATGTAGTGTGGGAGCCAAAAAGAAGATGTGATGAGCTGGCCAAGAGAGCCCCTATAAGACCTGGGGGTGGGGTGGGGGTAGCTAGTGTTATACAGCTCTTCCTCCCCATTCACAGACTTGGAGTCCATGGTCTCACTTGTTCATGGATGGCAAGTGGACAAAATGGCACACGCGTAGCACCACGTGCAGGAGCGCACCCCCATTGCAACTAATGGGGACTTCAGTATTTGTGTTTCTCCAGATTCGTGGGGTGGGGGCAGTCTGGAATGGATCCCTCACAGATCTTTTTTGGTCGCTGCTCCCAGATTATGGAATGCACTGCCGGAAGAGATCCGTCAAGCAATTAGCTTGGAGAATTTCAAAAAAGCCATCAAAACGGATCTCTTCCGGCAGCCCTTCCATGAATAGATTAGACCTTCTAACATATGTCTCTCCCTCTCCCTCTTTTAGAATTATCCAATTTTAATTTTATGTTTAGATTTTTAAGTTTTATGGGTGGTTTTATAATCACTGGTGAATACGCCAGTTATTTTAAATTAATTGGTATTATCTCTAATTTTAAAGGGGGGTAATTATTTTACTATTTCATAATGCACTTTAGGTGTGTGTGAGGAACTGTTTGTTAGCTGCCTTGATTGCCTGACAGGCAAAAGGCGGGATACAAGAATAAAATTACTTACTTACGTACTTACAAATCGGGAGGGATGCCTATAATGGCCGTTGTGTGCCAACAAACCCTTGTCTCTGTTCAATCCACTGCTGATGGACTGCAGTTTGTTGATGTACTCCAATTCTGCTCTTTCTATTTCCAAAAAACATTCAGGGGTAGCTGTGTTGGTCATTTAGCAAATTCAAACAAAAACCCATCAATGATAGCTTTATTGGCCAACCAAAATGCACAATATATACAAGAAGTATATTGCAACAAGTATATTGTGCTTTCTCTTTCCAATTTCCTTTGTAGTCTTTTGGTTCATGGACCACTGAGGTCCAGGATTGAATGCCCAGGGTGATTGTTCTGCAACCTTTTTCTATGTGTTCACATTCCTAATGTCTTATTTATATCCATTTATCCTCTGGCAAAGTGACTGGCCTGTTTGCCGAACGCAGAGTGCTGAAGGGCATTGCTGACATAATATGGTATAAATCACATTAGAGAATGAACAACTGAAAGTCTGTCTAATATTGTGGGTGATGTCATTAGGTCCTGTGATAACATTTCCTGAATAAATGTGTGGACAGAGTTGGCATCTGGGTTTTTGGCAAGGCTTTGTACCTGTGTCTACCTCTGTGTTGTGTGTTCTTCTGTAGGTAAGTAACTGAGGTTTGTAGGCTGTTTGTAGGCGAGTAAAGGTCTGCCACCAAAAACCCTTGAGAGGGCAGCACTATTGTCCAGAAGAGTTGTAGTTCATTGATGATACTTATGAGTGGTCCCAGTTGGGAGCTGTATGTCACCACTGGTGGGTTCTGTCATTTTCTCTCTTCAATGTGTTCTGTAATAGATGAGTCATGCCTTGTTTATTTGTTGTTGCTTTTTTACTTCATGTGGTGGATATTGTAGCTTGAGGAATGCTGGTTGCATTTCCATGTGTTTGTCATCCCTGTCTTGTGGGTCTGAGCAGATGCAATTGTATTGGAGGGCTTGGCTGTAGACTATGGATCTGGTGGTGTGTTCAGGGTGGAAACTGGAGGCCTGTATGTATGTGTAGTGGTCAGTGGGTTTGCGATATAGTGTGGTGCTTAGATGTCTATTGTGTAGCTGTATAGTGATGTCTAGAAAGTGGACTTGTTCTGTTGATAGTTCCAGGCTGAGATTGATGGTAGTGTGGAAGTTGTTGAAAATCTGATGGAATGTCTTGAATGCGTCCTCTCCATAAATCCATATTATGAATATATCATCAATGTACCTCAGACAGAGGAGCAGTTTCTGGGTACAGGAGTTAAGTAAAGGTATACTGTCACCCCTCCATTTTTTCTTCTTAATTCTGAATTGGATTGGCATGTTTTACCTCAACACCTACCAAAATGTTCCTGATGTAAAAACATGAAGACTCATTGAGGAATCCATTGTCCTCTGCTTATAAAGATGCCTGTGACCTCATAGGAATGGGGGCATATTGGATTGCAAGAGAGGGGTCCTTGTTGAGATGCAAATGGACTTTAAATTTCGTGCATATTGCAAATCTCCCAATATCCACATGGCCAGAAGGAGGAGGAGCCAGCCTGCAAAAGATACCCTCCACTTATCATCTTAACTAAGGGCAGAAACATCCAAATGCAGGCATCTGACTAACA
>CM034703.1:323456527-323471054 GCA_020142125.1 Phrynosoma platyrhinos
TTCAAAAGCTTGCAACAAGTATATTGTGCATTTTGGTTGGTCAGTAAATATATCACCGTTGGGTGGATTTTTATTTGAATTCAGTTAGACAGGATATCAGTAAGAGAGAGGGAGAGATATGAGTGTCAGTGTTAAGAATATGAGAGAGAGATGTGAATTGGAGTTAGTTAGGGTCAGTCAGGGTTTTAATATATTAAATAAGTAATCGTCAGTGTTATGTTCAAGTTCTGTTTAATAAATCATTTTTGTGTTATATATACACTTGTGCCTCTGAGAATGCTACATGAGCAATATTGGAAAGCTTGAGTTCAGATATATATGGTGTTTGTAGTGGCAGCATTAATTTTGTCCAGTGGGGAGATTAGTAAAACAAAACCTCACAGAGGAACCACGGGCATTTAGAAGGTTCCCACATTTGATACCACAGCAGTGGGACAAGGAAAGGTTTTCACATTGATGGCAGAGATGAGGATAGGTAGAAGCCCTAATAGTGAGAGGGTGCAATTCAATTTTGTTAAAAGAAACCTCTTTTGCAGAATATATGGGACCTTCTGGGAAGCCAGTGAGACAGTAGAGATGGGGAGGAGGCTGAAGCATTAAAACAAACCAGAGTGAAAACAGGTATTGATCACGACTACTATATGGAATGAGGTGAGAATGTCACACCTTCTTCTCTTGCATCCTTCTTCTGTTCAGGATTTTCTGGTGTCATAATAAAGGTGGAACCTGAAGAAGAGCCTTGGATCTCAGATCTCCAGGCAAGAAGTACAATGTTCTCAAGAGTCCAGTCAGGTGAGCAATGGCCTCTCTCTGTTGGAGAGAGCAGTACAATTGGCTATGCCTGGCATTTTGCTGTATGTGATAGTTTCCTCATCCTTCCTGGTGGAACATTAGAGCCTGTTGGAGCATTAGGGCACATGGGAACATTATAAATGGGTTTAGCATGCAGTGTGGACAGCGAGAGCTTGTGGGCTGTTGCTGCCTTCCATGTGATGAGCTAGATCACTGAGGTGATGGGGCCAGTATTGCCCAAACCCATCCAATAGTTTCTTCACATCAGTATTATTGTATATTAACTCAGAGAAGCAGAGGAAAAGACTTCAACTGTCTTACTAGCTGAAAGAAGACCAGTTTTTTAGGGGTGGGATTAATTCCATACGTTTGTTGGCATCACAACCCAAAAGCCCATGTCCAACACACTCTCCATCTTACTTCTAGTGAGAGATAAGCACAACTTCCTGAAAATCCATCTTTGGCCTTTGACTCACACAGTCAAACGAAAAGTAGGTTTCTTAACATTATTTGCTCACAGGCCCAAATTCACATTTATGTTACATTCATATACAGTAGTCCCTACCTTATTCGCGGTTTTGCTTTCCGCAGTTTCAGTTGCCCACAGTCAACTGTAGTCTGAAATAATAAGAAATAAATTCCTGAAATAAACAATTCATATCTTTTAAATTGTGTACCATTCTGACTAGTATGATAAAATATTGCTCCATCTCACCTGGGATGTGTATCATCCCTTTGTCCAGTGTATCCATGCTGTATATGCTACCCAACCATTAGTTAATTAGTCACTTTTTTGGTTATCAAATCAACTGTCATGGTGTCACAGTGCTTGTGTTCAAGTAACCCTTATTTTACTTAATAGTGGTCCCAAAGCGCAAGAGTAGTGGTGGTGGCAATTCGGATATGCCAAAGAGAAGCCGTAAAGTGCTTCCTTTAAGTGAAAAGATGAAAGTTCTCGACTTAATAAGGAAAGAAAAAAAATCCTTTTCTGAGGTTGCTAAGATCTACGGTAAGAATGAATCTTCTATCCGTGAAATTGTGAAGAAGGAAAAAGAAATTCGTGCTTGTTTTGCTTTCGTACCTCACACTGCAAAAGTTATAGGCAGAGTGCGTGATAAATGCTTAGTTAAGATGGAAAAAGCATTAAATTTGTGGTTGGAAGACATGAACAGAAAAAATATTCCAACTGACAGCAATATGTTGCGCCAGAAAGCATTGAGCCTATATGAAGACTTCAGCAAGGGATCCCCTGAAACGCGTGAGTCTAAGCCATTTATTGCAAGCAAGGGATGGTTACACAGATTCAGGAACAGGTTTGGACTGAGAAGTATAAAATTTACCGGAGAGCCTGTATCTGCCACTGAAGAAGCTGCTGCCACATTTCCGGTAGAGTTGAAGAACTTGATTATGGAAAAAGGATACCATCCAAAGCAAGTCTTTAATTGTGATGAAACCGGGCTCTTCTGGAAGAAGATGCCCATTCGAACCTACATTCATAAAAATGCTAAGGAGTCACCAGGGCATAAAATATGGAAGGACAGATTAACTCTGGTACTATGTGGCAACACTGCAGGGCATATTATAAAGCCAGGTGTGGTATACAGATTGAAGAACCCACGTGCTCTCAAAAACAAACATCATCTGCCTGTGTTCTGGCAACATAATAAGAAAGCATGGATGACAGCCATCTTGTTTATGGACTGGTTCCACCAATGTTTCATTCCACAAGTGAAAACATATTTAGAAGAGGAAGGGTTGGAATTTAAAGTCCTATTGATAATAGACAGTGCACCTGGCCATCCTGAATCTGTTTGCTATGAAAATGAAAATGTTGAGGTTGTATTTTTACCTCCAGATACAACCTCATTGCTTCAACCCCTTGACCAGGGTGTCATTTGGTTTGTCAAGGCCACATACACCCGCCTGGTATTTGATCACATTATATCAGCAATTGATGCAGACCCCAATGTGGACATAATGCAGTGCTGGAAATCCTTCACCATTGCTGATGCAGTAACATTAATCAAAACTGCAGTGGATGAATTAAAACCAGAAACTGTAAATGCCTGCTGGAGGAACTTATGGCATGAAGTTGTGAATGATTTTAAAGACTTCCCAGGGATTGATGAAGAAGTTAGGAAAATCATTCATGCAGCAAGACAGATTGGTGGAGAAGGATTCACCGACATGCTTGATGAAGATGTGAAAGAACATATTGAAAGCCATCGGGAAATGCTAACAAATGAGGAGTTGGAAGAACTTGTTGAGATGTCTACAGAGGAAGAGGAAGTAGAAGAATCCAAAGCTGAACCAGCAATGTGGACATTACCAAAATTTGCTGAAGTGTTTCAAATTGCACAGACTTTAAAGGACAAAATTATGGAATATGATCCTTGGATGGAACGCAGCATTAAAGTCACCCGTATGATCACTGAAGGATTACAACCTTTGCAGGAACATTTTGATGAGTTAAAAAGAAAGAGACAGCAACTTCCAAATGCAATGTTCTTTCAAAAGGTTTCAACAGACCACCCTTCAACTACTGATGATTCTCAACCATCAGCATCGTCTGGTCCTGACATCCAACCATCAGCGTCGTCATGGCTCGATGATCCAGGATCACCTGAAGCTGATGATTCTCCTTCTGACTTACTGTCAGAAGGTCAATAGTAGCCTAACACTACATCACAGTGCCTACGTCATTCAACTCACTTCATCCTCATCACGTAGGCATTGTATCATTATCACATCATCACAAGAAGAAGAAGGGTGAGTACAGTACAATAAGATATTTTGAGAGAGAGAGAGAGAGAGAGAGAGAGACCACATTCTCAGAACTTTTATTACAATATTTTGTTATAATTGTTCTATTTTATTATTGGTTATTGTTGTTAATCTCTTACTGTGTCTAATTTATAAATTAAACTTTCTCATAGGTATAGGCATGTATAGGGAAAAGCATAGTATATATAACTATCCACAGTTTCAGGGGCCTTGGAACGTATCCCCCGCAGATAAGGGGGGACTACTGTACAGTGGACCCGCTGTATCCATGGGCTCAGGATCTGCAGATTCAATGAACTGCGGATTCAAACTACAGTACTGTACATAATACAGTACACAATACTTTACACAACACAAGAAGCGTAGTACTTAGAGTGCTGTATTTGTGAGGCTGGAGACGCTTCAGAGAGACGTGAGGTGGAACCGGGGGGTCTGGTATGGTTCCCAGAGGTGGGAAGAGAGACATGAATGAAAGGCTGCAGAGGGACTGCCTTTGTAATCTTGTACTTGTACTTGGAATCTTATACACTTGTCCTTCCACTTTCGCTGGGGTTAGGGGCACAGGACCCCCGTGAATGTGGAAAAAACACAAATAACAAAAACACTATGTTTTCACCTGAGATAATACCTCTCTAGGAATCTCTAGATCAGGGGTAGGCAACCTTTCACCTTTAAGGGCCGAGGGACTTCAGCTCCCGGAAGCCTCCGCCATGTTGGCCAATAGTCCCATGTTGGCCAATAGCTCCTGGGATTCTGGGAGCTGAAGTTCCTCGGCCCTTAAAGGGGAAAGGTTGCCTACCCCTGCTCTAGATGCTCCAGTGCAACTCTGTGGTCAACATCTTCCAGACAATGACCATAGAATTGCACTGGAGAAGCTACAAATGCCTAGTGCCTAGGTCCTTCAGTGCAACTTTTGGTTCGAGTTGACCGTAGAGTTGTGCTGGAAGGCCTAGATATTCCTGGAGAGAACATATTAATAAAATCCGTGAATAATCAAATCCACAAAAGTCAAATCTGCAAATTTGGAGGGATAAGTGTAAATGTTGTATTGTACAGGAGATCTCCCTTATATAACCTCTTATTTATAAGTTCCTTATTAATAATATGGCATAAGGCAGCAGCGGATGCATTGGCAAACTCCAGCTGCCAAGTACATATTCTTCCTGCTCCCCAAGTTCTGGGGAGCCTGCTTACCAATGCTTCTGCTCTTGGAATGAATAAGCAGAAGAGCTATAGTTGAATAAGCAGAAGAGCTATAGAGCTATAGTGTATGCTCCTCAAAGGCAGGAGAGCCCAAAGAATACACACCTGGTAACTGGGGCTTGCCACCACTTCCGCTGCTTCCCTACACCATATTATTAATAAAGACTAAATTATCCACATATTTCATTATCCACACAGGGTCCAGGAACAAAACTCCCGCAGATACCGAGGGCCCACTGTATGTGTAAATTGCTTGGAAAATGTGCTGTGGTATATAATGTAGCTGCATGCTTATTTAAACAAACAAAACAAAACAGCTGTTTCTTTAACACCCTGTTCTATTTGTGTGTTGTGTAAGGCTGTCTTTCTTTTTGTTTGCATTACTTATCATTGTGGTATGCTGGAAATGCTTTAATTTTTTGCAGCAATAGGCACAGTTTCATGATTTTTTTGTTGTTTCCCACAGGCAATGGTTACACAAAAGAAGAAGATTTTGTACCAGGAAGCATTAAGGACATGGAAATCAATAGAACAATGACACAAGGGAGCATTTTCCATTGCTTGGGAAGAACCAATCAGTATAGGGCAGGCAGACAACAAAGAAGCCACAAAGGGAAAAGAGGTAGTAAGAAGCCATACAAAAGTTCTAATTATGGCAGAATCTTCATTTGGAGAAAATACTTTCTTGCCCAAGACAGAGCTCATACAGGAGAAAAACCATACACATGTTCCTATTGTGGAAAAACCTTTAATGTGCGATCATACCTCCTTGTACATGAGAGAACCCATACAGGAGAAAAACCACACAAATGCTCACTTTGTGGGAAAGGGTTCAATGTGAGGTCTTACCTTATTGCACATTGGAGAACCCATACAGGAGAGAAGCCCCACATATGCTTATTTTGTGGGAAATGTTTCAGTGGACGGTCCAACCTTAATAGACACCAAAGGAGTCACACGGGAGAGAAGCCATACACCTGCTCAGTGTGTGGTAGGAGTTTTAGTCATAAAGCACACATGATCAGACATGAGAGAATTCATACGGGAGAGAAGCCCTATAAATGTTCACAGTGTCTAAAGAGCTTCAGCCAGAGTTCAACTCTCATTTCTCATGAGAGGACTCATGTTGAGAAACCATATAAATGCTCACACTGTGAGAAAAGCTTCAGCCAAAGTGCCAAACTTGCTACTCATGAGAGATCCCACACAGGCGAGAAACCTTATGAGTGCCCAGTTTGTGGGAAAGGCTTCAATCACAGATCAGATTATATTATACATGAGAGAACCCACACCGGAGATAAGCCTTATGCTTGTTCCATCTGTGGGAAAGGCTTCAGTGGGAGGTCCAACCTTACTAGACATGAGAGAAGCCACACAGGGGAGAAACCATATCTCTGCTCGGTTTGCGGGAAAGGCTTCTGCCATAAAGCGCACTTGCTTCGACATGAGAAAATCCATACAGGAGAGAAACCTTACAAGTGCTTGGATTGTGGGGAAAGTTTCAAACACAGAACAGATCTCATTGGCCATGAGAGAAGCCATTCAGGGGTTAAACAGTATACCTGCACAGCCTGTGGAAAAAGCTTCAGTGGGAAATCAAACCTTAACAGGCACAAAAGAAGCCATACAGGTGAGAAGCCCTATATATGCCTGGTCTGTGGCAGAAGCTTCAGTCATAAAGCACATTTGATTAGACACGAGAGAATCCATACAGGTGAAAAACCATATAAATGCTCTCACTGCATGAAAAGTTTCAATCAGAGTTCAACCCTTGTGGCTCATGAGAGAACTCACAGGGAAGAGAAACTGTATAAATGCTGAGTTTGTGAGGAAAGCTGTTTTTGGACTTTTAAAACTCCTGGCAAAGTGATGATTATGTGTACTATGCTTTTAAAACCTCATGCATTGCCTGAGGCTGGCTTTTAGGAAAAGAACAACAACTTTAAAAATATAAATGACCAAATGCTAGGAGGAAATAGTATTTAAAATATGACTGGAAAGCACATCAATCTTTTTAGATATTAAAGACCTGCCTAGGAAAGTTTTTGTATTTTGAATGCTTCTATGTTCAGAAGAGAAACCAGAAACTAATACATTCAGGCAAGCAAAACAAAATATTACCCATTAAAGGAAGGTGCTGCAACTCAATAGCACAGTCATCCCACAATGGATACATCCAATCTCATCTGGTTTCAGAAGCTAAGCAGGTGAGGTCTGGTTAGTACTTGAATGGGAGATCACCAAGAATCTCCAGGGATGGCTGGGAAAAAATCCATCTTGACAGCCTGGAAAGCCATTGCTGTCAGACAGAGTTGACGGGATAGGGTTAGGTGGAGCAATGGCCTGACCATAAGGCAACTTACTGTATTCCAAGGAGAGTGCATGCTGTGCATATATACAGGAGTGAGCAAGTGTGGATGGCTGGGGGGCCTTCTAGGATACCTTAGGAAGTTGCACTTGTCACCCCATCCACCATCAGAAAACATATTGCCCCCAAATGCCCTCTAGAGCCTGGGGGCATTCTGCCAAATTTTTTAGTCCCTGGGCCATCTTAGGCCCAAGAGTGACTGGACGTCACTTCTGGTATATAAAAAGGCCTTTCCTGGAATTAAAATGGTCCCAGGGTGGGGGGAACATGGCAAAAATGCCCTCATGCCCTCAGAGAGTCTTCTCAGACAAAGAACAATTGGAAAATTTTACAAACTATTTTTGTGGGTGTTTGCAGTGGGCCACATAATTAAATAGATAGTCAAAATGCTGCTCACATCAGCAATCTCGGCGATGAAACCTTATCATATTTTAACAAACAATGCTGTTTGCTATATATACAAAAGGATATTAGATGTCTTGCATTTAAAAGTAAATGTTGAAGAAACTGTGGCTGGAGGAAAGATGACTGAATAGGGTCATTATAGTATCTGGGTTGTGTGTTTTGTGTGTGTTGTCCGCCTTCAAGTCACTTCCGACTTACAGCAACCCTAAGGTGAACCTATCGTAGGGTTTTCTTGGCAAGAGTTGTTCAGAGGAGGTTTGTTATTGACTTCCCCTGAGGCTGAGAGCATGTGACTTGCCCAAGGTCACCCAGTGGGTTTCATGGCTAAGGTGGGAATTGAACCCTGGGCTCCAGAGACGTAGTCCAACAACTCAAACTACTATGGCAGCTAATGGTTGGGCTAGTCCCACTCTATTAATAATATGAACTATAGTGTGGGCAATGTCAGTGTCAAACTACCTGATGAAATGTCTCCAGGTTTGGAACAGGTGAAAGAGCCTAGCTAACTTGATCACCACTGCTTCCAATTCCCAATTTCCCAATTCTGCCAAAGCTAGTTCCTCAGGTTAAACAACCAACTCTGCAGAACACTTTATTTAGCCTTTCTGGACATTCTATCTCTGATCTCAGAACGGCAGTCCTTGAACAAAAACTGTTGGATATTGGAAAGAGAAAAAGCAAAGCAAAGTTGGGATATATCCATAAAGTCCAGCCCATTGACAGTAGGTTGCATAGAGACAATGGTTTCCTGGCACTCTACACATAACACTCCTTAACATCTCAGCCACTTTAAGGCTCCATGCCCATTTTACCACTTCTTTGCTTCCCACAACATCCCAAAAGTTGCCTGTAATGTTCATATGGGTATCTACTCCTCTTGGGTTTAGGCAATATCCTTTCTCTCACTTTTGTCCTCTTTGTAATAATGAACCTTTACATTCCATCACCATACCCACAAGTTTTGCATTTCTGTTATTCATATGCACACACATACTCCCCATCCATGGATATAAATATCTGTCCATAGGTACTTCATACATGACCAAGTAGACCCAGTCTAGGAAAGCTAATGCTATGTGCAAGATTCTCTCAGTCTTAAAGATGCTACAAGGTCCCTTTACAAACTGATCCAGACTAATGTAGCTATCTATGCCTTTGAATACCAACCCTACTAGGCTTTCATGTCGCGATCCCCTGATGGTCCAACTATCTGGATCAGAGATTAACCAGATGTTTCAGGATGTGCCTCGGATTCTTCAAACTCCTCCTTCAAAGACTGAACTAGTAAACCAAGATCACCAACAAGGAGTTGATTTAGGATTAAGTTTTACTAGCGTAACCAAGACATGTGATCCTTCCAGGGAACTGTGCATGAAACAAAACAACGCAATATATTGAAACATCTACATATAAGTGGAATGGAATCTCCTTGTGAGTAGTGATTCTAGAGCAATTATTTCATTTTTATAATGTTCTGTTGGGAGAAGATCTGGTCCAAATTCTGGGAAAGGCCAATAAGAAGGTTCTCCCCCCCCCCCCCCCCAGTCCTCATTGAACATATTTGTGATGGTGATGAGACACTCTGGACATCCTCAGTAAAAACAATTTGGTTTGACACCACTTTAACTGCCATGGTCAGTGCTATGAAATTCTGGGAACGATAGTTTGTTGTGGCACCAGAACAGAAGTGGTATCAAACTGGATTTTCTGCAGTGTGGATGCAGCCTGAGACAAAAAACACTCCTTTGAAGAGCTTAAAATGCAGGCAGGCACATACTGGGAGATATGGGCCACAGTGCGTTCTCCCTTCCCTCCTTTTATATATGGCCTATCTCTCAAAGTGGTACCCAAGGCAACTTCTGGAAATAGTAAATTAAAAATCTTTATGTGTTCCCAGCAGCTTCATTCATAGGAGAGGCCATTATTCCTATGTTTTATGTAAGCCAAAATACTCACCTGACACTCCCTCCATAAATGTGGGAACAGATATCCATAAACTCATTGGGGTTGTGATACATGTGTGTAGTTTTATTTCCAGGATTGGGATTTCACAAATTGTCTGAATGCATCTCTCTGGCCACAGATGCTCTTACAAGATAAGTCTTGTTTTGGGGGGGATGGGAGGATATGGGAAGGGGGGATGAGATTTGAATTTGATTTATTTTTGATATTTGTTCTGATGTTTTGAAATTCTGTACGCCGCCCCGATTGCCTAGCAGAGGAGTGGGATATAAATAAAAATTATTATTATTATTATTATTATTATTATTATTATTATTATTAAGTCTTAAATTGAAAGACACCTCCGAATGCCAGCTGGTCAGAAAACCTTCCCAATACAGAAAACAGCTAAGGGCTGTTTTTATCAAGTGGCCTATTTTATTGTGAGGTCAACTAAAGGATTCTGAAAATCCTGCAAGCGGGATGCAAGGACAGTTGCCTCTTCCTATTGTTTGCTCCGTTTTTGCAACTGGTAAGCAGATACAAGAGTTTCGAAAAGTTAATTTTTTTTACTACAACTCCCAGAATCCCCCCAGCTAATATGTCTAGTGGCCATGCTAGAGGAAGGATACTGGGAAGGAAGAGTTTTTAAGTCAGCTTTTCCAGATTTGAGGTATATTGTCTTCAAAACAGGATGTTCTGCCCAATCTGGATGGCTGGGATTCAGCATTGTGGTTACAGATTCATAACCTGAGTTACAGACCCCTAAACAGCTCTGTATTCACTAAAACTACTAGTCACAGCCCGCTTTAACATCCAGCAGCTCCTACTTCACCTTAAGAGGCAGCCACCAGATCAGGCAAAGGAGTCCACTCAGCTGATTAGATGCAGAGAGGACAACTTTTCCTTATCTGAACCAGCTAGCGAGCCTATTACTTGTCATAGCTTCACTTACTAGGGACCTTATCACATGGGGTCTGAAGCAGAGCTAATCCAAAGGTCATCCACATCTAATACATATTATTTCCCCATGTTTACACACGACGCTGCCCCAGAACACGGAGCTAATCCGTATTGTTTCCCCGTGTTTATACACGACGCTGCCCCAGAACTCGGCAGAACACGGAGCTAATCCGTAAGGAATAGAGAGATTTTGACATTTGGTTTGTTGGGGAAGTACCAAGGGAGCCTTCGCATTCATTGCGCAATGGTGGGCGGGGAGAAAATCCCAGCGAGGGGAAGGGATTGCCTTGGCAAAAGGCAAACCGGATTGGAGAAAAGAAAGAGGAGAGGAGGAGGGAAGAGGGAAGTGGGAGGCGATCTCTCTCACATTTTCCCCCACCGACAGGCCACTGTGGGCTGCCTTCCCTTTTCCAGTCCTCCAGCCCTCCTCCTCCTCCTCCTCCTCCTCCTCAGTCCCCTTGGCTGCCTTTCCTCCCGACTCCTTCCTCCCATCCTTGCCATCCACATTCTGCGACGCCGGCTTTTTGTGACGGGAGAGAAGGGAGCCTTCGTATTAATTGCGCAATGGCCGAACGGGCGATATTCCATTCGTTTCGCTATAGAACTGAATTTATTCCTACTTCGGTTATTTTTCGCTTATTCTTCGCTTCGTGGCCAGCGTTTGATAAGGTCCTAGGAGGGGTGGTGGAAGACTTTGTCCTTCTTCTGCTCTGATCACCACCTGAATTAACCACCTTCATCAATCCAGCGGCTGGCTCTTAAGAGATGTCATATTGAGAACGGAGCAAGCTTGTTTTCTGTTGCTCCAGAGAATAGGACCTGGAACAATGGATGCAAGCTATTGCATTTAATGTAGTTTTAGGCTGCATTAATAGAGGTATAGCATCTAGATCAAGGGAAGTAATAGTGCCACTGTATTCTGCTTTGGTCAGGCCCCAGCTGGAATCCTGTGTCCAGTTCTGGGCAACACAATTCAAAAAAGATGTGGAGAAACTGGAATGTGTCCAGAGGAGGGAGACTAAAACGGTGAAGGGTCTGGAAACCATTAAGCCCTTTGAGAAGAGACTTAGGGAGCTGGGTATGTTTATCCTGGAGAAGAGATGGTCAAGAGGGGATATGATAGCCCTGTTTAAATATTTGAAGGGATGTCATGTTGAGGACAGAGCAAGCTTGTTTTCTGCTGCTCCAGAGAATAGGACCCGGAACAATGGATTCAAGCTACAGGAAAAGAGACTCCAGCTCAATATTAGGAGGAACTTCCTGACAGTGAGAGCTGTTCGAAAGTGGAACACACTCCCTCGGAGAATGGTGGAGTCTCCTTCTTTGGAGGTCTTTAAACAGTGGCTAGATGGCCATCTGTCAGGGGTGCTTTGACTGAGAGTTCCTGCATGGCAGGGGGTTGGACTGGATGGCCCTTGTGGTCTCTTCCAACTCTATGACCAGGGATTGGTGGTGGTGGGATCAGGACAGGAGAAGTGTTACTTAGTTAGGTCTCCATAACTAAATAGCCAATCTAGGATTCCAGCAGATGTGTCTTGAGAACCTTCTCCACAGAGCACATTGTCAAACCGTGGAGTTCTCTATCATGGGATGTGCAGACACTCAGGATGTGCAATGTCATACTGAAGATGGAGCAAGTTTGTTTTCTGCAGCTCCAGAGAACAGGACTGGGAACAACGGGTTCAAGCTACAGGAAAAGAGATTCCACCTCAACATTAGGGAAGAACTTACTGAGGGTAAGAGCTGTTCGAAAGTGGAAGACACTCCTTTGGAGAGTGGTGGAGTCTCCCTCTTTGGAGGTTTTTAATCAGAGGCTGGATGGCCATCTGTCTGGGGTGCTTGGCTCTTCCAACCCTATGATTCAGTGATGAATTTGGATGGTTTCACAAGGGAATTCAATAAACTTGAATGATCCTCCCTTTAGTCTTCAGGGTTGTATCTTTATACTTTAAGATCTTGCCTAGTTCTTTCATACCTGCCCTGTACATAGTGATGGGGAATACCATGGTTTGGACAATCCTCACTTTAGTTTACTACAGAGTTATATCTTGACCCTTTTGGATCTTTCCTAGTTCTTTCATAGCTGCCCTATACATAGTGATGGGGAAACCAGGGCTTGGACAATCCTGACCTTAGTCTTCAGGGTTATATCTTTACATTTTTAGATCTTGTCTCCTTCTTTCATAGCTACCCTATATATAGTGATGGGGAATATGAGGGCCTGGACAATCCTCACTTTAGTGTTGAGGTTTATATCTTTACACTTTAGGATTTTGTCCAGTTCTTTCATAGCTGCCCTATACATAGTGATAAGAAAACCAGGGCTTGGACAATCCTGACCTTAGTCTTCAGGGTTATATCTTTACATTTTAAGATCTTGTCCACTTCTTTCATAGCTACCCAATATATAGTGATGGGGAATATGATGGCTTGGACAATCCTGACCTTAGCCTTCAGGGTTATATCTTTACATTTTAAGATCTTGTCCCCTTCTTTCATAGCTACCCTATACTATATATAGTTATGGGGAATATGATGGCCTGGACAATCCTCACTTTAGTGTTGAGCTTTATATCTTTACACTTTAGGATTTTGCCCAGTTCTTTCATAGCTGCCCTCCCCTGTTCACTCCTGAAAGCCCCTTTCCCAGGGTGATGGAAAAGGAGGGCTCTCTCTCCCATTGCCTGGACTTCTCTCCTACAAATACTTCAGGCTCTCTAGGAAGCAGAGATCTCTTGTGTTCCCCCCCCCCCCAAAAAAAAAGAAAAACATGGGAGGAAAGAGATGAGGAGGGGATGGTTGGAAGAGACAGAGACACACAGATTCCCCTCCAGGAGTGCAGCAAGCTGGAGGGATGCTTTGCAAGGAAGATGCTGGAGCTGGCCCAGGTGGGAGGCAGCTTGCAAGAAGGTGAGCCCAAGAGGAGAGAAGCCAGGAGGTGGGACCCAGGGAAGGAGGAGGGGAAAGAAAGCCCAGAGAGGCAGGAAATCCGTAGCATGACGTGTTAGAGACAAGCCTTCCTATTCCCCCCCATCAAAAAAATAAAATAAAAATAAAATACCACCCTTTTCCTTCCCTAAGATTTAGAAGGGAGGAGGGCGCCTTGGATCTCCTGGGGTTTGCTTTGCAGCCCCCTCCTGCAAAGCTAGATCCAAAGAAGAGCAAAAGGGAATACTCATTTTGTATTTTATTTCTGATGTGCATCAACAGGACTTGGAAGGGTGTTTCTTTTCTTGGAGGAAAGACTCATCGGGACCTGGTTTGTCTCCAAAGTACCTGGAAATCCCACCTGGATCTCAGGTTGCAGCCTTTGAAAGCCTAAAAGGAAGCCTTGGTTCCATTTCCATGAGACTTACTCCCAGGTAAGTGTAGAGTTATAGGACTGATTTGTTGTTGTTGTTGTTGTCTGCCCTCAGGTCGTTTCCTTATGGGGATCTTAAGGCAAACCCATCATGAGGTTTTCTTGGCCAGATTTGTTCAGAGGAGGTTTGCTCTTCCTGTCCTCTGAGGCGGAGAGAGTGTGCCTTGCCCAAGGTCACCCACTGGGCTTCCAGGGCTGAGCAGAGAAAACTGGGACTCAAAGCGGCTTACATCTACAAGCACAGCGCAATTGAAAAAAGTACAAAAGTAACAATTAAAATGGAATTAAACCCTGTTACAATATTACAACAGATCATTTGTTTAAGAACAGAATACAATTTTTAAGAAAGATAAAAGCGCTTAAAAATCAAACACTTCATAACATTATAACCATAAAAGCCATAACTTTACAACAACACAGCCCACCCGCTCCAGATGTTCTTTAAAACCTTTCTGTTTTAGATGACTGTATATGATTTTGTACAGTCGTATAAACCTTATACAGTCTGCCCTCTGTATCCACGGATTCCTTGTCCATGGATTCAACCATCTACGGCTATCAAGGTTCAAACCTCTATGCCACACTGGCTTTGCATTCTTGATACTCTACACAGGTTGAGTATTCTTTATCTGGAATGACAGAATTGGAAATATTCCAGAATTGGCCACATGGGTTGCTGAGATAGTGACACCTTTGCTTTCTGATGAGTC
>CM034703.1:323471154-323482678 GCA_020142125.1 Phrynosoma platyrhinos
GCAGTCAGGAATAAAAATGGAGGAACAGAACACAGCTGATAAAGTTTTAGGGGAGAAAATGGAAGAACAAAGAAGAGACTCTAAAGCTGAGTCTTTTGGGAGGTTTCTGCCTGATGTTGATCCATCCCAAATTAAAAGGGAGCCAGATGCGGAGTTGTGCCAGGATGCTCAGTGGCAGAATTTCCAGGAGGAAAATTATTCAGAAGTAAACAAATGCCAGCTGCCTGCATCTGAAGATGAGGATAATATGACATTTTCCTCAGCACTGTGGAAGGATGTTACTATTAATGCAAACCACAGGCTTAAGCCTGGAAGAAAGTCAGTGTCTGAAACCTTGGAAGATCTCAGTGAGAAAGTTGACAAGGATTCCAAAAAGCTGAATTCTTCTAGGATGGAGAGAGAAACAATAGAGGATAAAGACATGAATAACTTGGAGAAATGGCGCCAGCGGTTCAGGACATTTGGCTATCAGGAAGCCAAGGGACCACAAGAGGTGTTTGGACACCTTCAGGGTCTTTGCCATCAATGGTTGAAGCCAGAGAGTCACACGAAGGAGGAGATCTTAGAACTGGTGATCCTGGAGCAGTTCTTGGATATCCTTCCGGTGGAAATGCAGAACTGGGTTAGGGAGGATGAGCCGAGGACCTGTGCCCAGGCTGTGGCCCTAGCAGAGGACTTCTTGCTTTGGAAGGAGGAGGCTGAAATACAGGAACATGAGGTGAGTCTTGGTGACTCAGGTGAGGAAGAAAGGAATAAAGCCTCTCCACTCTTGATGTAGAATGGCTATGGTACTGGTATAGCTCCTGTCTAGTGGTGAGTATGTTTGGGAAAGGTTTGAATTGGAATTCTTTTTAGAACCTGTTCCTGGAAAAGTTGCAGCTAACAGCTTTGTTTTGACTCGTGTTTACCAAATAGAACTCTAGAAGGATGTCCTTGTCAATATTTTAGGACACAACAATGCAAGAATATACATGTTCCCTCAGTTAGATTGTAAAAAGAGGAAAAATGAAGGTACTGAATTGTGAATATACAGTGGGGCCTCGCCATCCGTGGGCTTGCCATCTGTGGATTTCAGTGTCCGCAGACGGCAATCCCTGTTGTCCTCAATGGCTGTGTGCATGCGGATAAGAAGGGCCAGCTGTATTAACTTCAGCACACATTGATGATCCATATGTATAACTGCTATCAAGTTAACTTCAACATATGGCAACCCTATGACTGCCAGACCTCCAAGTCACCCTGTTATCAATAGCCCTGCTCAGGTCTTGCTCAGGTGCCTTCCTTGGTTGAGTCTGTCCAATGCAGTCTTCCTCTTTTCTTTTTGCCTTCTACTGTACCACATATTATTGTCTTTTCTAGTGAGTTACGTCTTCTCATGATATGTCCAAAGTACATCAGTTTCAATTTTGTCATCTTGGTTTCTAGAGAGAATTCGGGCTTGATTTGCTCTTGGCCCATTTATTTGTCTTTTTAGCAGTCCATGAACTCTTCTCCAGCACCATATCTCAAATGAGTTAATTCTGCCAAGTCGAAGGCTTTCATGGTCAGCATCCATAGTTTTTGTGGGTTTTTCGGGCTGTGTGGCCATATTCTAGAAGAGTTTCTTTCTGACGTTTTGCCAGCATCTGAAGCTGGCATTTTCAAAGAAAGATGCCAGCCACAGATGCTGGCGAAACGTCAGAAATAAACTCTTCTAGAACATGGCCACACAGCCCGAAAAACCCACAAAATCTCTTCCTATCTACTTTTTTCAGTGTCCAGCTTTCACCAATGTTGTCACTGTGATCTGTATTGTTTTTCAGAAGTCAGAGCTGTTTGAGAACGAAGATGTTGCCCCCCAAATGGAGCATTTTCCACTGGATCCTGTGACAGTGCATCCTTCCCTGGAGGCTCAGCAGAAATGTAGTGGGAAGGCCCATCTCCTAGGTAATGTTGTGCTGGCTTTGCCCTTACAAGGTTTATAAGTTGACTTCCATAAAACTGTTCTCCGCTTTGTTGGCAGCTGCGAATTCAGAACATAAAAAGTCATCAGTGCTATTCAATGCAGCTAGTTGTGCAGAATGCTGGACATTGTAGTTCACCAATGTCTGGAATGCTACAAAATTCCCATCCCTGCGGTACACCAGATAATTAAAGATGGAATGAATTAGCAGATCTGTAGTCCTCCAAAAGTAGCTTTTCCAAGCTCTGATGCAGAGCAGTACCGCAATTTGTGGGAGTTTCTTCCTCTGGGTCTCCTCCACTGAATGTGTGGTTAGACTCAAAGGTCTTTAATCTCCTCCCTTTCGACTCCATAATGCTGTAAAGATGCTTTGCTTGATGTTCTGCTGAACTATGCTTAGCTCAACTGTTAGATTACAGTTCCCATCATACCAGAGCATTGCTTATGCTGGCTGAAATTAATAGGAAATAAAGTCCATCAACAACCTGGAAGGCCACAGGTTTCCCATCCTTGCTCTAAAGTGTGTTAAATACAACTATGGTTAGGTGTGCTGTCTGAATAGATCTGCAGTTTTAATACATTTCTTGTTTTACAGTTTCTCTTAATAGAGATGAATGAGATCTTCTTTAGCAAGGAGATTGGGAATGCATTTAACTGCTAAAACTGGCAAGCTTCTGTAAAAAAATAAACTGAAAAAGTGAATGGCATCCTTGAGAAATATGTATTTAATTCTGTGACCCAACACATTTTAACCCTCTGCTACAATCTGGAGCCCTCCTCAGGGGCTATAAAAGATCAAACCAAGCCTAGTAAAATAGTTTTTAAAACACAATACAAATATACATTGCCCTAGGAACTAGGTATAATAACTCACAATGGAGAAGTCTTCCAGAATTTTTAACAAGTTCTCAAACAAACAGCTGACAGTTTTTATGTCTGATCCCTAAACTGCACAGGTGAGATGAGTAGTTGGGAAGCCTTGTGTTTTACTTGTTTTAAAGAAAGAGTTAAGGGACTGTCTGTTTTTAAAAAGTGTTTTTGAAACTGGTGGCTGGTAGAAATTAGAGAAGGAAAAGAAAATATACTTGTTTGCATTAAGTCCCACATTTGGGAGAAAGGCAGGATATAAATCAAATAAATAAATACTTCCTCATTTAATCCTGGAGGGTGTCAAAAGTTTTCAATCTGAACATCCATTCCAGTTACTTTATCAGTTGCCTAGAACTTCCCACTTAATTTTGTCTGCCCTTGTCTGCCATTAGTATTTTACTAATGGAGCACCTGAGTTTGTTTCAGATATTATAAAGACATTCTCCAATTCTCCTAAGAGGCCTAGATGTTTTTTCAAAGTACAATTTCTTACAAATAACAAATACCATGGTTGTTGTTGCCTTCAAGTCATTTCCGACTTATGGCAACACAAAGGCAACACATAATCATGGGGTTTTCTTGGCAAATTTCTTCAGATAGAGTTTGCCATTGCCATTCTCTGAGGCTGAGAGAGTGTGACTTGCTCAAGGTCACCCAGAGGTTTTCCATGGCTGAGTGGGGATTTGAACTCCACAGTCCTAGTCCAATACCCAAACTACCGGTACTACACAATATTGGCTTTCTATAGTGTGTTACATGCTGTAAAATGTGCCAGTACTCCTATATACTTTTTTGTTGCAAAATATGGTCAAATAATTGAATTTTACACTCCACTGCACACAATTTACACTCTATTCCACACAATTGGGTGTCATCTTAATCTGTTTTTTTAAGAACAGATTGCAGTAACTTGTGAGGCTTTACCTAAACTATCTACTGCTACAACTAGGGTCATATCTTCAGGTTATATATCTTAAGATTTATTTTGGAAGCTGTTCTCCCTATTACACAAGTGCTCTTTATTGTCAAGTGCACTTTATTATCAAAAACTGACCACACAGTGGGTTGTGGCTTAAAGATCTGGAAGGCGAACTATCTAATTTTAGGTATGTATTTTTATCAGACTTTTTCTGTATATGGGAGTACTCAGGTGCACTCCAAAAACACCCCACAATCTCTACAGTACTATGATGTGTATTAAATTCAATAAATTCACCAATCCAAAAAATATTCATACTGGTTGGAGAATTCTTGGGGATGTGATTTCCCCCCCCCCCCAACATTAGGAAGAAATTCCTAAAAGTAAGGACTGTTCAACAGTGGAACACACTGCCTTGGAGTGGTGGAGTCTCCTTTAGAGGTCTTGAAACAGAGCCTGGATAGTCATCTGTCGGGAGTGCTTAGATTGTGTCTTTCTGTATGGCAGGAGGTTGGACTGGTTAGCCTTTGGGGTCTTTTCCAATTCTATGATTCTAACCCTACATGCTTAGTTTGTGTCTCCACTGAAGGGTGTTGCTCTTGTTTTGATTCTCCTGTTTCCATCAGGTGATGGCCAAGTGACTGAGAATGAAAAGACGCCTACTAAGCCAGAAGCTTCTAAGCACATAGAACTTGCTGGAGTTTCTTTTGATGAAGCCAACTGGAATCTTTTCACGTTTCCACAAATGAAAAAGATGCCAAAAAGTCAGCAAAATGAAGGGAGTGAAGGAGAAAAACAGACTTGGGAGAAAGATGGTGATAAAATCCTACACAAAGACACCTTCCATGAAAAAACGCATCGAGATAAAAATATTAGGACGAGAACTGATTGCAGAAAAAGCTTGAACCAAACTCACATTCTTAAGTGTCAGAAAACAGAAATTAAAAGCAAGCCACACCAGCGTATGGATGATGGGAAATGTTGGGATTCAGTTCCCCAACAGGAGAACATCCTAATGGAAGAGGAAATAGATATGGATTGTGGACCCAGTTTGAGTTCGAAAGTGCACCTGAGCAATCCTCATCCACTCCTAACAGGAGAGAAACCATATAAATGCTCTGAATGTGGTCACACTTTCAGCCAGAGCTCAGATCTTACAGGAGACAGCCCTCATATATGTTCCAACTGTGGTAAAAGTTTTATTTCTAGCCCTGTGCTTGGAAGTCAAAAGATAATGCACAAAAGAGAGAAGCCATCTAACTGTTCTGAGAACGAAAAAGGATCCTTGGAGTCCTCTGATCTCCAGACAGGCGAGAAACCATATACCTGTACAGACTGTGGGAAAACCTTCAGTTTTAGGTCCAGCCTTGTTCGTCATCAGAGACTCCATACAGGAGAGAAACCATATAAATGTTTAGACTGTGGGAAGAATTTCAGTCAGAGTTCAAACCTTCTTAATCACCAGAGAATACACACTGGAGAGAAACCCTACAGCTGTACGGATTGCGGGAAATCCTTTAGCAATAGCTCGAGTCTCACTTCACATGAGAGAACCCACAGAGGAGAAAAACCATATAAATGCTCCAGCTGTGGGAAGAACTTCAGCTGCAATTCAGTCCTTCGAATCCATGAAAGAATCCACACTGGCGAGAAGCCATATGAGTGCTTGGATTGTGGGAAAAGCTTCAGCCGGAGAGAATTCCTCATCGGCCACCAGAGAACTCATACAGGGGAGAAGCCATATGAATGTTTGGAATGTGGGAAAAGCTTCAGTCAGAGATCGAACCTTCTTAATCATCAGAGAAGCCACACTGGAGAGAAACCATTTGAATGTTTAGACTGTGGGAAGCGGTTCAGTCATAAAGCATCCCGTCTTAAGCACGAGAGAAACCATGGCCATGGTCCAAGACTGGGAAAGGAGTCCGGCAGAGTTCAACCTGTTTTGCATGTTGCAGAACACACATGAGAAATGAAACCGTATCCATAGGGAGATCAGAGGATTTTTTCCCTAATTCCCTAAAGGTGCCATCCCAACCAGACTGAATTAAACCAAGGATGCTTGAAAAACTAAGGTGGCTGACAGACCAATTACACTCCTTTTGAGAAGAGGTGGTGAACTGACCTGTTACAAACCTTAATTTTTCAAGCATCCTTTGTTTAGTTCAGCCTGGTTAGAAATGGTGCCCGGACATTACTGAACTGTAACTCGCAGTATTCATCACCATTGACTATTAGATTAGAGATGCTCTAGCCCTGGAGACCAGGGTTTGAATCCCTGCTCTGCCACAGAAACCAGGTCAGGGACCTTAGGCAAGTCACAGTCTCTCAGCCTCAAAGGAAAGCAAAGGTAAATCTGAACAAATCTTGCCAAGAAATCCCTGTGGATAGGTCCTCTTTAGGGTTGCATAAGTCAGAAATGACTTGAAGGCACACAGCAACAACAATAAAGTTTGTAAGCATAAGAAATGATGAAGGGATTCCAGTTCTAAAGCTCATAAAAGCTAAGTGGCTTGATTTAAAGATGTTCAGGTTTCTTTCACACTATACGGTTATTGCACGTTGGTACCACTTTAACTGCTATGGTTGCTTCGTATTGAATCCTGGGATTTGTAGTTTGATGAGGGGCTCAAGTTCCCTGAAAGAGAATTCTAAATACACTTTCAAAACTACAGATCCCAGGATTTAATTGGATGAATCTATGGGGCTTAAAGCAGCATCAAAGTGTAATTTTTATATAGTGTGAATGAAATTACTTTGACCTGGAGTGGAGCATGTGTGTATGTGCCTTCAAATCATCTGTCAACTTTTGGTGACCCAATTAATTTCACAGGGTTTTCTTAGGCAAGGAATCCTCAGAGGTGGTTTTGCCAGTTCCTTCCTCTGAAATAGAGACTTTAGCATCTGGTATTCGCTGGCAGTCTCCCATTCAAGAACTAGCAAGAGCTGATGAGTGCTTAGTTTCCAAGATCAGATGTGACCTGGCACCTTTACCGTATTTAGGTCCTTATAAGTCATTGTGCGTGCATGTGCCCTTCATGTTGCTTGTCAACTTATGGCAGTCCCATGAATTTAATAGTGTTTTCTTTGACAAAGAAGATTCAGAGATGGTTTTGCCAGTTCCTTTCTCTGAAATAGAGCCTGCAGCACCTTGGCAGTCTCTCGTCCAGAGGAATGGATTAGGAAATAAAAATAATTTCTTTCAAAGCCCCTTTCAGTTGATCCTGCCGTACGGGTGAAAAAATTAAATGTGCAGTAGAGCCAGTGTGGCCTAGTGATTTGATTGTTGGACTACAACTCTGGAGACCAGTATTCATTTCCTGGTTCAGTCCTAAAATCCACTGGGTGACCTTGGGCAGGCCACATGCTCTCAGCCTCAGGGGAAGGCAATGGCAAGCCCCCTCTGAACAAATCTTGCCAAGAAAACCCCATGATAGGGTCACCATAAGTTGGAAATGACTTGAAGACTCACAACAACAATAGAGACCAATTTTACCTATTAAGTGTATTGAAAACATTTAATAGAATTGCACTGAAACCTAAAACCGGTGGGTGTTTGGCCAATTATATGACTGTGACGATGGTCCAAAACACACTGCAGAAATAACCCAGTTTGTGACCACTTTAACTGCCCTGGCTCAATGTTAGCAAATCCTGGGAATTGTAGTTTATTGTGGCACCAGAGCTTTTTTGACAGAGAGAAGACGAAACGTCTCACAGATCTACAGATCCCAGAATTCCCTAGGCTTGAGCCAGGGCAGTTAAAGCAGTCTCAAACCGGATTATTTTTGCAGTGTGTTTTGGAGCCATGTCTAATAAGTGCTTTACCTGTTTGTGACCATGCTGTGTAAATGGAAAATACTTTGGGTCTCGAATTCAGTGACTAGAAAGCTAAACTTCCATTTTTAAATTTTGAAAGTTTCTAGCAGTTTTGGGGATGGGGTTGTAAAATTGTGTAAGTAGGTAATACTGGGTGAAATATTAAGTGGTGGGACTCCCAGTAAATGGCAGTGGGATTCCAATTGCTCTCTGCATTTCCCCCAGACTAGTAGAAATGGAATAAATTATGGTAGAAAACCAAGAGTTAGAGAAAACATTGGCTCCATAATGCAATCAATTATTTTTTTCCCCATTATCACTAGGAACCAATGTTAATCAGTTAAAGGATATTTTAAATCAGTAGGCTACTAGTTAAAAACAGTCTGATTTGATGTGGGGTGGGTAAACACATATTTTATTCTGGTGCAGTACTGTAGCAGGGAATGGAAAAGAAGTCATGAAAACCTGTCTATCTGATGTGTTTTAGCTTTTTTTGTTTATTGATATTGGTTTCCTTAAAAAATTATAAATGCAAAGCAAAGTGTACAAACCTACTTCACAAATGAGGAACGTGTAACCATTGAGATGTTGTTGGACTGCAACTCCCATCAATTCTAGCCAGCATAGCCAAAGAGCCCTGGCTAATTCCAGTTATAAAACAAAGAAAACATGTCTATAGGGTGGCCACCTCCCCCCCCCCCCATGCAGGCTCCTGTACACTTTAGGAACTTCATGATAATCAGAAAAGCAGTGGGGAGAAACCTTCCCCCTTTCACCATCATCTTACTAGAAAAATCAGTACCTGTTCAATTTCTGCTTCTGACACTCTATTGCTATTGTTGTCTGTAAAATCGGAATGATGCTTACACCAGACTTCCCAAACTCGTGTCTGTTTATGTGTGTTAGACTACAACTCCCATCTTTCCCCAGTTAGGGGAAGAGGTCAATATGTAGAAGGTTGACTTCTGAATAAATATAAATCAAATGGAGTAGGATGAAACTACACCATTAGAATTAATTTCTGTGTCTATTGCTGTGTCTACTCTTACCTCACTTGCACTAGACATAGGCTGTGCTCTAGACTCTGTTACACATGGATTTACACCTAGAATTGTCAACTTTTAAATCAGCTCCTGCTCCTCTGCCTTTGCCAATATGTACCTAGAATGAGCAGCAATGCACATATGATCCTCATTAGTTCAATGCCATGAAACACAGCCTCGTCTGACTGATTTCTGCAGATCTCTGTTAGAGACATAGCCCATCAGCTAGACCTAAAGTTGCCAATTTGGTTTACACTCTTGGGTTTCCCACCATCAAAAGCAAGGGTGGGCAACATGTGGCCTTCTGGGTGTTGTTGAACTGCAGTTCCCATCAGTCTTTGTCATGAATGGTGGAAGTTTCAGTCCAATGACATCTGGAAACCACACATTCTTCTCATTGCTCAAGGTCTTGGAGAAGCCACCTTCAACTGACTTGAAGTAGACCATCTGTCCTTAACATGGAAGTATTAGACTGCAGCTCCCATCACCCTCACTGGTGTGCTGACTAGAATAATAGGAATTGTTTCCCTGCACATTTGGAGAGGGCTAGGTTGGAGAAAGCTGGGCTAGATAATTGAGGGCTACAGTGATCAAGAACCAAACACTATCTGCTATGGTGGGGTGGGGATCATGGCCATCCAGATGTCATTCTGCAGGTTCCCTCCTCCATAACCAGCACAGCTAGTGGTGAAAAAATGCTGGGAGCTGGAATCCAATAGCATCTGGAAGGCACCATGATTTTCACCCCCATATTAAGGGGTCCAGGTATTTTCCTCGCCTCAGATGATTTGAACTCCTCAAACCCACAGGCAGCAAGGCTGATGTTATGGGGAATCATAGCCCCAAACTCTTTGGGCCAAAGGTTCCCTTACATTTAGTTGATGTTGCTGTGTGCCTTCAAGTTGTTTATGATTTATGGCAACCGTAAGGCAACCCTATCATGGGATTTTCTTGGCAAGATTTGTTCAGAGCAGGTTTGCTTGCCCAAGGTCACCCAGTGGGTTTCATGGCCAAGCTGGGAATCGAACCCTGATCTCCAGAATCCTTGTCCAACACTCAAACCACAACGCCATAGTGGCGCTCTTTCCCCCTGCCCAAGTCTCCCCTTATTTCCAACTTGCTTCCTCCACCCCTAGTTTATCCAAGTTTGGGAAAATCAGGGTTTTTTGGACCACAGCTCACAAATTCTGGCCATAGTGGTTGGGGGATTTGGGGAGCTGTACCCTAAAAACACCAGATCCTGTCTGACATTGGAAGCTAAGCAGGGCAGTCCTGGCTAGTACTTGGATGGAAGACCACCAGGGAATACCAGGTGCTGAAGGTTATGTTTCAGAGGAAGGAATGGGCAAAACCACCCTGAGTATTCTTTGTCTAAAAAACCCCCATGAAATTCATGGGGCAGCCATAAGTTGACAGGTGATTTGAAGGCACATGTTTGTATTTGGTGCTGGAATGAAACAACATTGGAGCCAATCAGGCATTTAATGGGAAGGGTACTAAGGCAGAGAAGCCCCTCTCTCATGTCTTCCCACAGCATAGTGCTCTGACTAATGGGACACAGAGCAGGACCCATCCAGCAGACCTCAGTACTTGGGCAGGCAGAGGGTTGCCATCATCCCTTTTCTATACTTGCTGCAGTGCTTTAACATTGGCTTGACATAGTGGCGACTGAGGGTGCATCTGCACTGCAGAAATCATGCAGTTTGACACCACTTTGACTGCCATGGCTGCATCCTGCCGATTGCTGGGATTTGTAGTTTTGTGAGGCACCAGCACTCATTGGCAGAGAAGACTAAAAGTCTTGTAAAAATGACATATCCCAGGATTCCATAGAATGTGGTGTCAAACTGCATTATTTCTACAGTGTAAATGCATCCTCAGATTAAGCAAGGAGAGTTTTCTCTGTGGTTATCTCTTGACGTTTTCACACACAAACGTCCAAAGCCGCCTGGAGCCATTCCGGAACGGACGTGCCGCTCATTCCAGAATGGCTCCGGCGGCGGCAACTTAATTCCTTTTTAAAAAAGGAATTACAACTCCGGGGCTGATGCCGGAGGGCGTCCAGAGTTAGCGCTAGATGGGGCGGGGCTTGCTGTGACGTCATGTGAACACACGGAGCAAGACCCCGGACTGACGCCGGATAGCGCCGGGGATGGCGCTAGATGGGGCGGGGCTTGCTGCGACGTTGTGTGAAAACTTTGCAAAGGAGCCGGAGTGGGGCCGGACGGAGGTAGGATAGCGTCCGCCTAATGCCCCGTGTGAAAACGTCCTCTGTGCCAAAAAACCAAAGTGTCAAGATAACTTTCTATTGCAGGAGACCTGTTAGGAAGAGAGTCAGGGACCCTAACTCAGACAGTGAGAAACATGGGAGCATAGGATGAAGTTTTCTTATGCTGTGTCCAAACACTGGTTGTCAAGTCAGCATTGTCAAGCTGTCTAGCAGAAATGGCTGTGCAGGATTAGACTTACCTGTCCTGGAGATCCTTGGAATTTCGTCTTCTGTCCAAGGACTGATCCTTCTTGAGGGACTAGGGACACAAGCAAATTCAAGGAACAATCCTTCCCCATAGTTACATGAATGTTTCACGAACAGGAAGAATGGTGCCCTGAGGGAGATGTTTCCAGGAAATGAAGCAGTTTCCGCAGTTTTTGTCTACAACTCCCAGAATCACCGTTCTGAAATTGTTAGAACTCAACAAAATAGCTAAAAATCTATTATATACAAAACAAAAATATTATGAATTTAATATGATGGCTTTCTTGATTGGTATAGTATAAATCTTTAATCTGTTAAAGAGACCATAGATAATTTAAATTATAAAAAAGTGTCACTATGTTTATTTTTATTGATAAAATGACTGTTTTTCTTTATTTTTAGTTTTCAAATGAGCCATATTTCAGAATTTGTTATTGTTAAATTCATAATATTTGTTA
>CM034703.1:323573435-323587476 GCA_020142125.1 Phrynosoma platyrhinos
CCTCGGCCCTTAAAGGGGAAAGGTTGCCTACCCCTGCTCTAAAACCTTACGTGTTTCTCCAGCCTCACAAATAGAGTACGTACTACAGTGCTTGTTTTGTGCATGCTAGGTTTGTATTGTGTAATTGTAGTTTGAATCCAAAATCTGAAAAAAATCTGAAATTCAAAATATTTCTGGTCCCAAACATTTCATATGAGGGCGACCCAACCTGTATAGGGATTGTCCCCTCTCTCACACATGGCCTATCCTTTATGTTCACCACAGAGGCCATTTCCCATATATTCCCAGTCATGGCAAGTGAGGTGAATGGGAAATGGGGACAGGACCTTCTTAGTTGTGTCACCCCATCATTCGAATGCTTACCCTAGATCAGGGGTAGGCAACCTTTCCCCTTTAAGGGCTGAGGGACTTCAGCTCCCAGAAGCCTCAGCCATGTTGGCCAATAGTCCCATGTTGGCCAGTAGCTCCTGGGATTCTGGGAGCTGAAGTCCCTTGGCCCTTAAAGGGGAAAGGTTGCCTACCCCTGCCCTAGATACATAGGTGTGCCTAGTCAAGTTAAACACTGTCTGGCTTTAGCTTTAATCTAATGGGGTAGAATGGTTAGTGAGCATTCTCATATGCCCTGGTCTTTGAATACTTAAGAGTTTTTTTTAGTCTAGTATAAAATTTCTCAAACTTTGGTTTTCCAGGTGGTCTGGGCTTTAGCTCCTAGAAGTCTCAGCAAACCTTGCCAATGGTCTGAGATTTTGGGAGCTGAAGTGCAAAAGAACTGGAGGACCAAAGTTTGAGAAACAGTGACCTAGCACCTGGATCCAACAGACCTCTAACAATAAGATTAATAATAATACGGTCAGCTCAGTCTGTAGAAGTAAGGATGCTTCCGTTCTGGAACGCCAGGAAAACGGTTCCTCTGTAGAGGGATTGGTTTCTTTCTTGACCTGGAAAGACATCTGCATTTCCAGAACAAGGGAGAAAAGTAGTTAAAGATTGGGAAGAAGACAAGGGGGTGGTCCAGTTCTGAGGGGGTGAATTCGGTCATAATCCAGCCCAGGAACTTAGCAGGTGAGAAGAGGTCTGGTTCATTGTGTGAACCCTGTTGAACAGCCTCTGTGATGGAGGCTGGCTTTGAAGGGACATGTGCCATCTTTTCCTTTAGGTTGCAACAGCTGCTGTAACATTTTAATGGAATCGATAAAACACCGCTTGTTTGCATCTGCAAATTTGTTGTATTTTGAGAGATTCTTGAATTTAGTTGGCCTGGGGCCAGAGTGCATCAGGACCCCAGAACTGTTACTTTTTCTTTTCTTTTCTTTTTTTTGGGGGGGGGGGGTTGGCCATTTCAAAAACCTTTCTTTCAGATCTTAGTTGCCATTGTGCCTCCCTTGGGAAAGATGCAGTATAGGAGTGTTTGTGGACAGACCCAGCACATACACAGCCCCGTTGATGCTGCCTCAACTATTTCTACTGAACAAGTTGATATGGCAGGCATTGAATGCTAACTAACTGCTGGAAGCAGTGTCTATGGCCATGATGGCAAACCTCTGACATGTGTGCCAGAGATGGCATGTGAAGCCATTTCCCCCGACACATGGAGGGTGGAGAGGAGAAGGAACAGGCATGTGCCTCTTCCTCCTCCTTCTGGGCCATCCCAGGCTTTCAGCTACCTCTCCGAAGGCAGCTGAAAGCTGGGGGAAGTGCGGGGGGAGGAGGAGGAAGAAGTGCATGTCTGTTCCTCTTCTTTCTCCCTTGCCCCCTGGGCCTTCAGTTGTCTCTGGAGAGGCAGCTGAAGGCCCGGGAGTGCGGGGGCAAGAAGCCCTGCCCCGAAAGTCCTACCGCTGGGGGAGAAGTTCTGCCCCCAGCACCGTGTAACACCTGGTGCTGGAAGGTCTTTTCGGGCCTCGGTAGACGGCTTAAAAAGCCATCCTTGGCGTAGGGAAGGGGAGGGGCAGCCGCATGCTCGACGCCCCCTCCCCCTCCCAAGGTTGTCCTCTGAGCAGACGGCCCTCCACACGGCCGGCGCTCCAAGGAGGACCTCCTGCCGCAGCGACTGGACACGCTGCGGCAGAGGGGTCGCTGACAGTGCGCCTCAACGTTTTGCAGCGCACTTTCGGTGACATATGAAAGAAGCGCTATTTTAGTGCGCCTTTCCAGGTGCACCAACGGTGCGCCACTGGATCGAGGCATGGGGATGTCTCGGTCCCGCGGCACACCTTCCCAGCGCAGCCCACGGCCGCCCATCTGCTTAGGGAGTTAGTTTGGGCACTTGGCCCCTAAAAAGTTTGCCATCACTGATCTATGGCCCACTCTGTGGAAAAGACACCTGAGCCAGCTTGGAAACTCTGCCCTCTTTTCTAGATCATTTGATCTGGACTCTCTTTTACAATCCCTCTGTCCATCTTCTTTTTCCTTGCTACTGACAGTTGATTCTTTTTTCAATAGGTATTAAGAAGGTGGAGGAGGAGGAACAGTTTCTACAGAGAGAAGGTTTTCCATTGGCAAAGTCAGGGGAGGCAACCTTGCAGAAGAGAATTCAGACAATAGAAAGAAAGGAGAAAGTTCTGTAAGACAACATGGTCCAAACAAGAGCCAAAAACAAGACCTTCATGGAAAAACCCATTCCCTCTGAGGAAAGCAGTAAGAGTTTAAGTGAAATAACAATCCAGAGGAGGAGCCAGAGTAAGAAGACCAAAAAAGTAGAAAAATCTGCCAATAAAAGTGAGAGGACCTCTGCACAACCATTTAAGTGCTTTGACTGTGGGCGTACCTTCACTTACAGAGGGGTCTTGGATATACACTTGAGATCCCACACTGGAGAGAAACCATTTACTTGTGACACTTGCCCAGAAAGCTTCTCTTCTAAGTCAAATCTTACAAGGCATAAAAAAATTCATTCAGGAGAGAGACCATATGCATGTTCAGTTTGCGGGAAAAGATTTATTTATAAATCAGCCCTTGGACATCATGAAAAAATCCATTCAGGAGAGAAGCCACACAAGTGTTCAGATTGTGGAAAAAGTTTTGGTACCATAGCCCATCTTCGTAGACATAAAAAAATCCATTCAGGAGAGAAACTCTTCACCTGCTTGCTCTGTGGGAAAGGCTTTGCAGAAAGAGAGAAGCTTAACACGCATGAGAGAATCCACACAGGAGAGAAACCATATAAATGCTTGGATTGTGGGAGAAGCTTTAATTTTGGATCAAATTTAATTAGGCACAAGAAAACACATGGAAGCGAGAAGCCATATGCTTGTTCGTACTGTGGGAAAAGCTTCAGAAGTAAAACAGACCTTCGTCCTCATGAAAGGATCCACACTGGTGAGAAACCCTACCAGTGTCCAGAGTGCATGAAATGGTTCTCTACCACCTCCACCCTTCATTCACATAGGAATAGCCACAGGGAAGAAAAGCCCTACAAATGCCTAGAATGTGGCAAATGTTTGAAGCACAAAATCTCCTGGATTCATCATCAGAAGACACACAACTACAAGTGCTCTGACTGTGGGAAGAGCTTCAGCCAAAGCTCAGCCCTTGAGAAACATAGAAGAAAACATACTAAACCGTTTATATGCCAGCACTGTAAGAAAAACTTTGACCGTATATCATCCTTGATCATACATGAAAGAACTCACACAGGAGAGAAGCCATTTCATTGTTTACAGTGTGAGAGAAGTTTTATCACAAAGCATAAACTCTTTCAACATGAGGAAACCCACACAGGAGAGAAGCCATTCAAATGTTCATACTGTGGAGGCACATTCACCACAAAACCAAACCTCATTCGACATGAGAGGCGCCACACAGGAGAAAAACCATTCAGTTGCTCCCAGTGTGGAAAGAGTTTCACAAACAAATACTCTTTTGCTAAACACGAGAGATCTCATCTCAGAAAGGGAACTTACGATTGTTCAGAATGTGAGAGAAGTTACGTCCATCCTACCGGCCTTCTGAAACATCAGAAGATTCACACGAGTGAGACTCCATATGAATGCTTAGAGTGTGGGAAAAGCTTTTCTCTATATCAGTATCTTCAACAGCATCAGAGAATCCACACAGGAGATAAACTCTTCCAGTGTTTTGATTGTGGAAAACATTTCCGGTACAGGTCAATCCTTACATATCATGAAAGAACGCACGTGGGAGAGAGACCTTTTAAGTGCATGGAATGTGGGAAAAGTTTTAGTAGTGGTGCAACTCTTACAAAACATAATGCAATGCACACAGAGTAGAACCCATTTAAATGCTCTGAGTTGGCAGATGTCTTCTGGCAGAAGTCTGTCTTTGCAATACACAAAAGGAAAACCCAGAAAGGAAAGAGAGGGGTGGGCAAAGTGCAGTCCCCTACCCTTCCATTGTTGCCCATTCCTGATTTAAATGATTCATTGAAAGAAAATTCTTTAACTGCATGCCATACATGTGAATTCACTGGCCGAGAAAAATGGCATGCATCAACCCAGAGAAAAACTTAGTTTGTACAGCACAACTAACTATGCACTAGAAGATCCACACAGTTGATCCAGGGAATGGCATAGAAAAGTTAAACATATTTGCTACATTTTAATAATCTTAATAAGTGATGAATGAAGAATATGACACAAAAAAGGTAGAAGAGATGGGAAATGAGTACGATGAAAAGGATGATAAGCAGGGTTGGGGGGAAACGGATTTAAAAATAACCCAGGGCTTTTTTTCTGTTTAAACCTTTTTCTTTGTTTGATTGAACCAGTTTGTGTTTTTTCTTTTTGCATTAATGTTTTAATGAAAATATTTTACTTCTGCTTATTACATAAATCCTGTGAAACATTTTATATATTAAAAAGCTTACTTCACCATGTTTTTAATGCTTTCTAACATACACATACATTTGCTATATTGAAATAATCTTAACGAGTGATCCAGGCAGAATATGACATAAAAAAGGGAGAAGAGATGGGAAATATGTACGCTGAAAAGAATGGAAAGCTTATTATTTCTGTTAAATTTGAATAGATTATACATAATAAACTGTACAAAGTGTTCCTGCAGTTGTTGTGGTTGAACTTAACATTAATTGAAGGATTTGTTTCTGAATGATATTTCTTGCACTATAAAAGAGTGATTAAAAAGAAGCTACTGATACAAGGAACAAATGCCAATATACTGTTAAACTCTGGAAGTTAAAATGTATAAAAACAAAAAATCATTGTTCTTCCAGTAAGAAAGTCATTTGGTTTAAATCAAGGTTTAAATCATGGTTTAAACTAGTTTTTCCCAAACCTTGGTCCTCCAGGTCTTTTGAACTTCAATTCCCAGAAGCCCCAGCTAGTTTGGTCAACAATCAGGAATTCTGGGAGCTGAAGTCCAAAATATCTGGATAACTAAAGTTTGGGAACCACACTTTTTAAACCAACCTGATGGAAACCAAACTTTAAACCATAGTCTGAATCTACTTAACTTAAACCAATATTTAAACCTTGGCTTGAACCAACCTAGTTTAGGCCAGCCAACCCTAATAAGAAAATAATAAGAGGCTGGACATGCTGGGAATTGTCTAGCTGGAAGACGGTTGGGTGCATGGTTCCCAATTGGCAAAGAGGTCAGGCAAGGCTATGTACTATCGCCCTACATATTCAACCTGTATCCAGAAAACACTGTATGCAGAACCGTCTTAGAGCCTGCCAGAAATAATGCCGCTTGAAACTACAATTCCTATGATTCCCTAGCACTGAGCCAGGACAATTAAAGTGGCCTCAAGCTGCATTATTTCTGGCAGTCTGTAGATTAAGAGACAGGAGGTGGGAAAATTGGAGGTAGGAGCATTAACAACCTCAGATATGATAGTATACAATACTACCAACAGAAAGCAAGGAAGAACTGGAGCAACTACTGGAAAAACTCAAGGAGCCAAGCACCAAGGTTGGCTTAATGTTGAATCTTAGGAAAGCAAGCATAATGACCATGGAAGATCTACAAGAATTTTCCCTAGATAATGAGAAAACTGAAATAGTGAGAGTTCCTATACCATGGATCAAATACTGACCAGAATAGAGACCAAAGTCAAGAAATCAGAAGGCTAGGATTGGGAAGGGCAGCTATGAAAGAATTAGACAAGATCCTAAAGGGCAAAGATATAGCTATGAACACTAAAGAGAGGAATACTTTCATTGTGGTATGTTACATGCTATGGAATCCTAGGATTTGTAGCTTCCACAAGGTCCTTAGCCGCCTCTGCCAAGGAGTGCTCAGTGCCTTACAAAACTACAAATCCCAGGATTCTGTAGGAGGGAGCCATTTAGGATTTAGGAACTTTGGAATTTTGTGTACTTTCATAGCTGCCCTTCCCATTCCTAATCTTATGATTTCTTGACTGCAGTCTCCATTTTGATCCATGTTTGATCCAACAAATATGAAATATTTAACTGCTTTGATTTTCTTGTTTTCTAGGTTAAATTCATCTAAATCCTCCAAGGTTATTATTTTTGTTTTGTTTTCGTTCAGCATTAAGCTTACCTTTGCACTTTCTTCTCTAACCTTCTTTAAGAATTGTGACAAGCCTGTGATGTTTTCTGTTAGTAGTATGGTGACATCTATGTATCTTAGATGGCTGATATTCCTTCCTCCTATCTTCACTCCTCCTTCTTCTATGTCTAAATCTACTCTTTGTATGATGTTTACTGCATACAAGTTGAACAGGTAGAGTGAGAAAATGCAACCGTGCCTGACCCCTTTGCCAACTGGGAACCATTCTGTTTCTCCATATTCTGTTCTTACAGAAGTCTCTTGTCCTAAATGCAGATTTCTCATTAGGACTGTAAGGGAACAACTGCTGTCCCCTATGGGGTCATTGGAGTGGGGATCAGAAATGAATCAAAGAGTCCAAACTTTGGTCCAGAGCAAGGCTCAGTTTGTTCGGCCGAGGCGACAGCACACGTTCAGAGGTGCCACGAAGCTGCCGCGCCAGCTATTGTTCTCCAAAACCTTTATACAGGAGTTTTGACCACACAGCAGACATGCGCAGATGCCCTTCTCTGTGGACCACTTGATTATGGAGAAGTGGAAGCTTACAAGAACCGAAACTTATCCACCTAACCTCCCGCGTCTATGTCCTATTTAACTCCTGTGGTTACATACTTTGCAAGCTGTAGGTTTGCAAAATTCTACAGTTGGTCAGGAAACCATTGAGCTCTCTTAAGCTGATTTGCAACCTTGCGGTTTAGCTAGTGTCGGAAACAAAACCTAAAAGCACGAATTTTCAGAGACTTGTAAGCTAAGTGACTTTCTTAACAGAGCCCTTCTTGTGGGACCCCAGAAGGTCAAATAAGCGAAACGCAATGCTCTCTCTACTTTACCTCTGCATATTTCTGCACACAGTTCTATAACTTACATAAGGTCACTGTGCCCCATCCGCTAGATCTGCACACTGCACCACTCTAGCTAGGGACTTCCTGGTGCCTTATTTCTAACTCATTGGAACTGAGCCCCAGGTGATCATCCATTCGGGCCCCAAACTAACATTCATAGGGGAATTTTTAAGTCCTTCCCTCTCAGGACTATCAGATGTAGTGGTACCCCATATCCCTAATTGCCATCCATAGCTTTTTGTGATCTATGTAGTCAAAGGCCTTGCTACAGTCTATAAAGCACATGCTGATTTCCCCCCCCTGGAATAATTTGGCTCGCTCCATTATCCGTCGTATATTTGTGATGTGGTCCCTAGTGCCTCTTCCTTTCCTGAACCCTGCTTGGACATTTGGCAATTCTCTCTCCATATATGATTGGAGTTTATGCTGCAGAATTTTGAGCATAATTATGCTTATGTGGGAAATTAATGCTGTTAAAATATTTGAAGGAATGCCATTGAGGATGGAGCAAGCTTGTTTGCTGCTACTTCAGAGAACAGGACACAGAACAATGGATGCAAGCTGAGGAAAAGAGTATCCAAATCAACATTAGGAGGAACTTCTTGATAGTAAGAGCTGTTTGACAGTGGAAGACATTCCCTCAGAGAGTGGTGGAGTCTCCTCCTTTGGAGGTCTTTAAACAGAGGCTTGATGACCATCTGTCCGGGGTGCTTTGATTGTGAGTTCCTGCATGGCAGAATGGGTTTGGATTCAATGACCCTTGGGGTCTCTTCTAACTCTATGACTATGAATGTATGAATTCAGTTTTGAGATCTAGTGAAATTCCTCATTCTTGTGAATATACAAAAATTTCTTTGATTCCAAAAGATGACAGAAATTTGGCTGAACCAAAAAATTGGAGACTCTTTAGATTCTTTATTGAATAATGACAACATTATGTATTTATGTAAAAATACATAGGTCAAGCTTTGGCAGCTCCACTGGCCTCTTCATCAGGCAAAAGATGTTTTCAAAACCATACAGGAGGAAGGAAAAAGGGATGTTGTATTCGAACATCTTTTGCCTCATGAAGAAGCTACTGGAGCGTCCAAAACTTGCATGAAATATTTTGTGCATTTTGGCCGGCCAATAAAGGGATCCCTTTTTTGTGGATTGTGGATTTTGTCTTATTTGGCAACACTAAGGTTGCCTCTACAGTGCCAATATGATGCCATTCAACAGCATTTTAAGTGCAGTAAGTGTCATCCTATGAAATCCTGGGATTTGCAGTTTTCTACATTTCTACAAACTATACATCCTAGGATTCTGTAGGAGGGAGCCATTGCAGTTAAGTTGGTGTCAAGCTGTATTATTGTGCCTCTATTTGAGATGTGTGATTTTTAAAATATTATTATTATTATTATTATTATTATTATTATTATTATTATTATTATTATTATTTATATAGCATATTAGTGTATTATTTTAGTATATTATGTTGTGTTTTATGGTGCTTTACTATTGTACTTTGGGCCCTTGGTATCCGCTGGGCTTTGGTTCCAGGACTTCTGTGGATCCCAAAAGCCATGGATGCTCAAGTCCCATTAAGTACAATGGCCAAATAAAACAGTGTCCCTTATACAGAATGGCATAATCAAGGTCTGTTTTGGGGGATTTTATACACACACACACACACTTATATATTTTAATGTTGAGGATGCTTGAATCTGTAGATAAAGAATCCGGGGATATGGAGGGCTGACTTTATATCTTCGGATGCACAGACCTTTTGTGAAAAGGCTGTTACAAATAAATGTTCCAAACCTCATTCTTCAAGATGCATTATTTCCAGTTGTATTTATTGCTTTGTATTTTTTAAGTGTCTTTCTTTACTGTTTACATGTTTTTTTTATCTTGCTTTATATAACAAAACTATATGTTTAATAAAAAATATTATTTTAAAATAAACAAATGTTGCTGTTAATTTATCATTATTATTATTATTATTATTTACATTTTACAAAGAATGCTGTTGAACAGGACTTCAGGAGCTCTAGCCCCATCCTGTGAAATCCTGGGATTTGTAGTTTTACAAAGGGCTTTAGCCTTCCCTGCCAAAGATTGCTGCTGGTGCCTCCCAAAACTACCAATCCCAGGATCCTGGAGGATAATAATAATAATATTTTTAAATTTATATTTGGCTTAATGATGGAGCCAGGGAAGTTATAGTGCTGTCAAAGTGTCCTATTTCTCCCCTACAAAGATGCTCCCTTTGAGACGGAGGCCAATGTAGTTTGATGCCAAGTGAGGGCAAAAGAGAAGGGCAAGGAGGCTTCACTGGGGGCCACTGAGCATGGACAAAGTGCCTGGGCTTTGTGAGCATGCGCAGTGGGAGGGTTCCCACGTGGCTTCTCTGAAACTTGAGTCCTCCTTTGCAAAAGAAAAGCAAAGTCAGAAGAACAGGAAGAGGAGTAAAGAGCAAAAGGGGAAGAGCTTTGTTAGGCTTTCTGTCTCTTTTTTCTTTCCTGGAAGGCTGTTTTTGCTTTTTATTCCTTTTATTTGAAACCCAACTTGGAGTCTGGTGAGTGCAAATTGTTACAATTTTTAAATTTTATTTATTTTATATGGTGCCATTGATGTGCATGGTGCTTTGCAACAGAAGGAAACATTTGTAACTACTTTAGGATATAAAATACAATACTGGGATACAGGACTCAAAATGCAATAGTAAACTACCATGCAGAAAAGAAAGAGAGAAAGAAAAAAGCTACAGAGCCAAACACAAAATACAGAATAAAACAGATGATCAATTATTGTACAAAATCTAGAGCATTAATCTGAAATGTTGTGTGTTGTGTGCCTTCCAGTCCCAGGAATTTCATGGTTTTTTCCTAGGCAAAAAGGTGTTGCTCTGAAAAGTAGAGGTAAAAAGTCAGTGTCTAAGGCTGCATCCACACTGCAGAACTAATTCGGTTTGGCAACACTTTATCTGCCCTGGCTCCATGCTCTGGAATTCTGGGAAATGTAGTTTGTTGTTGGCTTTCCTCTGGTGACATAACAAACTATAGTTCCCAACTTCCAGAGCATGGAGCCAAGACAGTTAAAGTGGTGCCAAACCGGATCATTTCTGCAGTGCAGATGCAGCTTAAACTGCAGTTCTGGGGTTCATTTCCTTGGGTGATCCTGCAATCCTTTGCAATGGCTACTGGCCCTCCCATGCGCCTGGGGAAAGTGGGCTCTGTAGTCCAGGAAAGGACCTCCTGCCAGAAACCTCTTCTCACAAGTCAAGAATGAACCCATTGGGAGACTGCTGGCTAAATAAAGTCTGTTTTCCTACCCTTCCTTTGGGTTTTGGATCTGCTAATTCTGCTACAGCATCATGAACTTAGGTAGACTTGAATTCAGAGAAGCAGTTTTTTTTAGTCTGGATTAATATCCGTCTGAAAAGGGATCTTGTGGCACCTTTGAAGCTAACTATGGGAAAGAAGTTGGAGCAAGATCTTTTCTAGACTTGGTTTATGATGCATGGATCAGTCTCAAAGGTACTGCAATATGGTAGCTATATAGAGAGTTAAACTAAAAGAACCCCAATATGTTTCTAATATGCTTCTAATATGATTTTGAGTACATTTTCTGATTTCTGGTTGCTAGTTGCTGCTGATGCAGCAATACTAATGTAACTGATTGCACTGTTTGTTCAGTTAACATTAACAATTTATTTTGCCAACATTTCCAAACTGGTCAGGAGGTGCTCGGCCTGGTTATCTTGTCCTGAACTGTTCTGTAACAGATTTCCTGAAATGTAAGCAATATTGCAAGAAAGAGAAACGTTAAGCATGCATTAGGAAACCATTAAGGGAGGGGGAAATGCAAAGCAAAGCAGCTTCATTTATATACCGCTTCATATTATGCTATGGGATGTCTAAGCGGTTTACACCTTAAGCTCATTGCCCCCCAACAGTTGGGTATTCAATGTGAAGTCGTAGGCTTTCATGGCCGGCATCCATAGGTTTTTTGTGGGTTTTTTCGGACTGTGTGGCCATGTTCTAGAAGAGTTTCTCTCTGACGTTTCGCCAGCATCTGTGGCTAGCATCTTCAGAGAAAAGAAGATGCTAGCCATAGATGCTGAAGATGCTAGCCACAGATGCTGAAGATGCTAGCCACAGATGCTGGCGAAACATCAGAAAGAAACTCTTCTAGAACATGGCCACACAGCCCGAAAAAACCCCACAAAAAACAGTTGGGTATTCATTTTAGTGACCTCAGAAGGATGCAGGCCTGAGTCTATCCTGAGCCCTGGCTAGTATTGAACTGGCAACCTTGTGGTCTATGAATAAGTGGCTGCAGTACAGGCATTTAACCACTGCGCCACCAGGGCTCCTGTTCATATGTCATAATGCAATCAATCAACTATAAAAATGTTCAACATATGTCAATCGGGGCTCTTGGTATTTGGAAATTATTCCACTGAGAGCCTGCATGTTACTTCAAATAAAGCTCACTTCCCTGAACTCTCTGTGGGTCTTGTGTCAGAGTTTCTGCAACAGCAAGATCCCTTTGCATCCTTTCTAGGAAGTGTCCATCAGGCTCTGGCTTTGAAATTAACTGGAAGTAAGCAAGCAAACTGGGAGCAGGAGGCTTTTCTCTTGTGTGGGAGGTTTGGAGGGTCAGAAGGATAAGCCCATGCTCCTTCCAGCTCCTTTTAGTCTCCAAGGGACTACAGATCCCTTTGCAGACTGATCTCATAGACTTGGGCTGCATCTGCACTGCAGAAATAACCCAGTTCGACTCCCAGGGGGTCAGAGGTCCCAACTGCAAAGGAGGACAAGGCACCGCAAAATGGATGAGATTCAAGGAAAAGGGAGGACATGACCAAAGAGAAGGTAAAAACACTTATAGAAATAGAAATTCATGCTTCTTAGTCATGCTCAACAGAGAGGACATTTTGGAATTCCTCCGGGAGAGAAGGCTAAAAAGGAGGACCTGTCCTGGAAAAAGAGGATGTCTGGTCACCCTGTTTGACACCACTTTAACTGCCATGGGTCAGTAAAGTTGTGGTTATTGTTATTGTCATTATTATATTTATTTATATCCTGCTTTTAAAACTCAAAGCAGTGTACAGTTTAAATGGCACTGAAAACATTGACAAACTGCATTATTTCTGCAGTGCAGACGCAGCCTTGGTCTACTTTTTCAGACACAGGAGGATACTGGGAACATGCTGGGAACTGAAGGTTACACAGGTTTAGTGTTTTCCTCTTTTCTCTCTTGCTATTCACAAATGGTTGAGGGCCAGCATAGTATTAGAGGTTTGAGCATTGGACTATGACTCTAGAGATCAGGGTTAGAATCCCTGTTCAGTCTTGGAAACCCGCTGGTTGATGTTGGGCAAGGCACACTCTCTCAGCCTCAAGGATGGGAAAGGCAAATCCCCCTCTGAACAAATTTGTCAGGAAAGGACCAAGATAACAACAGCATGAAGAGGTTCCGGAGGCTGCTCCTGTTTGCCTTGCCAGTTGTAGGGAGGCAGCCATATATCTGCAGCAGGATGAGTTAGAGCAGAATCATGTTCTTCAGGTCAAGGCTTATTGCATCATGGACTCCAAACACAGGGCTGCAGCCCAACAACCAAAGTCTGTGTCTCTCTAGCCCACCTTCCCAATCCTCTGGATGCTGATGCTGCTCAAAAACTTTACGATGGACAGAAAACGGGGAAAAGGGAAGGGCAGGCGTAAAAAGCCTTCGTAAAAAGATGCTTCTTCGTCAGAGACTTTGGCTGCTGCGACTCTTGGTACAGTTTGATGCTACTTTAACAGTCATGGCTCCATCCTCTGGAATCCTGTGAGTTGTAGTTCGTTGTGGCCCCAGACCTCTCTGAGAAAGAAAGCGTGAATAACTCACAAAAGTACAAATCCCAGGATTCCATAGCATCTTTTATCACTTCTTCCACTCAGATTGGAGTACCGTGGGCCCCTCCTATCTGCGGGGAGATCCACTCTGCACCCCCCATGATGGGAAAAAATGTGTGATTTCAGTAGCAGCATCCTCCTGCATGCACTGGCGCATGCATGCACCACCATTTTAGGAGCCGATCTTGCCATCTGCGGAGGCTCAAATCCACTGTAGCAAACACTCCCTAACAGGCCAGCACCATCTTGGATCCTAGCAAGAAGTTTTTGGATAAAAGCTGCATCCACACTGCAGAAATAATTCAGTTTGAGACCACTTTAACTGCTTGTGGCTCATGGCTAGGGAATTCTGTCATTTGGTGAGACATTTAGCCCTCTCTGGGGAGGCTTGAGAGTTGTGCAAGGGGGGCTGAGATCTCTCCTCCTCCTGTTCTCAAACTTCTTTATATGTCATATTTATAGATGTGTTCAGTTGAATAGTGAATTTACTTAAATAAAATAGTTCTAATTTGAACAATGTTATTACCCTATAAAATGTTAAAATATGAATATACATGAATGTGTGAGTAAAAATATACACGCTAAATAAAATATTTTTTTTATATCCACATAGTATATGAATATTTTTATTCATATACTATGTGGATATACATGTAGATGTAAAGAGGGGTGCCCTAAGGGTAAAAATTTTAGGTAGCACTGGGGAAAATGGTGACTCAAGTCTTGGTGGTGTTGTTTTTTCTGCAATAGGGGCTAAGAAAGTGAAGAAAGAGGAACAGTTTCTGCAGAGAGAAAGTTTTCTGCTGGCAAAATCAA
>CM034703.1:323615697-323627061 GCA_020142125.1 Phrynosoma platyrhinos
CTCGGCCCTTAAAGGGGAAAGGTTGCCTACCCCTGTAGTTAGCCAATTGCCCCCAACAAGCTGGGAACTCATTTTAGCGACCTCAAAAGGATGGAAGGCTGAGTCAACCCTTGGAGCCCTCTAGGAGTGAACTCACAACGTCGTGGCTGCAGAGAAATGCAATGTTTCAGAGAAATGCAAGGTGGAAACAGGCAGCTGCTCAATGGCAGGGAGCCAGAAGAATGCGTGTCTGGCTCCTGGAGCTTGTCACCACCTCCACTGCTGCACTACACCTTGGTCATCCACATTTTTTGCTATCTCTGCAGGGTCCTGGAACCAAACCTCTGCACATACCAAAAGCCCACTGTATATATACAGAGGCACACAGACATGTCACCCTCTTTGAGAAATCCAATGAGCTCAAAGTAGTATACATGGCTCTCCTTCTCTCCATTTAGTTTCATCCCAGCCCTGTGAGGTAGGTCAGGCTGTAAAAGAATGACTGGCCCAAGGTTACGTGGTATGTGTAGAAATAAACCAGGATCATCCAAATTCCAGCCTAACACTTTAACTCAGTGCTTCCCAAACTCTGGTCCTCCGGGTGTTTGGGACTTCAGCTCCCAGAAGCCTCGGCCATCTTGGTCAATAGTCTGGGATTCTGGGAGCCAAAGTTCGAAACACCTAGAAGGCCAGAGTGAGTATCACTATACATTGTCTGCCTCTCTAACAGACAAACTAGAAAATCATTCTACTTCGTAATCTTATCCAGGACGAAGAGCTGGGGCAGGGTTGCTTGATTCTGCCTGACTGTACGTTATACGTTCCATTTTTCCAGTTCATTTTTAAAAACAGTGTGTTACTGCTCCTTTAAGATCTTGCATGGAAGTTTTCAACCATTATCCGGTTAATTGCCCAAAGAGATTTGGCTGTTTGTCAGAGCAGAAAATGTAATTTTAAAAATTAATGAATGAAAATGGCTAACACAGTCTGTCTCACAAGGTTGTCATAAGATTTGCTGTGGTTGTTATTTGCCATCAAGTTGACTTGGATTTATGGTGACCCTACGAATGAGAGACCTCCAAGTCCGTAACTGCTCTACTCAGGTCTTGCACACTCAGGTCAGCCTAGATTGTCTTAATGAACCTGTAATGTAATCTCCATCTTTTCTTATTGTCTTTCATTTTACCAAGCATTATTTTTCCCAGTGAGTCCCACTGTTTCATGGTGTGCCCAAAGTACAACAGCCTCAGTTCAATCATCTTTACTTCTATAAGGTTTAAATCTGGGAAATGTATGAGTAAATTCCTTGAAAACCTGAAAGTGCTTTACAGATGTTAAACATTAGTTCTGTCTTTCCTTTGACCAGCTTTTCCTTCTGTGATCATAAAGAAGGAAGAAGATGAAGATCTGTGGGTCATGTATCATCAGGGCTCTGAGAGAAAGGAAGCCTTCCCATTTGCCCCCTCAGGTGAGAGCTTTGTTTAACCAGAGATATATCCACTCTGCAGAAATAAAGTAGTTTGACACCACTTTAACTGCCATGACTCTGTCATACAGAATCCTGGGATTTGTAGTTTTTTGTGGCACATGAGCTTTCTGACAGACCAGGCTGAATATGTCACAAAATTACAAATTCCAAGATTCCATAGCATTGAACCATAGCAGTTAAAGTGGTGTCATACTGCATTAATTCTGCAGTGTAGATGGAGCCCAAGTCTGAGTTCTTAAACAATACACCATTTGTGTCCTCGGAATGAAAACAAAAGCATTTTGGGGTCTCATTTTCTGTACCAACCTAATAACTATTTTTTTTTAATTTTTAACAACCAATCTAGTAACTAACTAGGTTCAGAGAGACAGTTCAGCAACTTCTAAATTCTTCTACCTTCTGAAATCAGAGTCAAATTGGTGCAGTGACTGGCTGTTTCCTCACTATGGCTGCAATCCTATATGGCTCAGTATGGCATAATAAGTTTGCATGCAGACCTACTGTATATACTCAACTATAAGTTGATCTTGTGGTTAAGTCAAGGGCAGGGTTGGGCTCGAAATTATGGAAGTGACCTGGGAATAAGTGAGGAGTATGTAACAGAGGATGTAAAGGACGAAGCAAAGAAAAACACTACCAAAAGAACTTACAAAGTTATAGCAGGCATAACTTCATTTTCACCCTAAAGGCTGGGTGGGCAAAGAGGGTACTAAATTTTGGCGAAGTGATGTGTGGAGAAGCCAGCCAGGTGCAAGGCTGAGAACAAGTCTGTCGCTATTGGTGTGGAATATGTTCTGCCTGCATGTAACAAAGGATGCAAAGGACAGAACAAAAGAAATAGTTGCAAATAATGGAAGTAATGCATGGTGACAAAATGGCTACTAGTACATCATGACTCACTCACACATTCAGATACGGGCACTTCAAATGGCAAAAGAAGGGAATCATTCAAATATAGTATAATAACATGCCTTCTTGGCCACCTCCATAGCTGGCTTGTGATGGTTCAGGCATGACTGTTAGTCTCTGACTCTGTTGCATTGTCTTAATGGACTGCCGTTAACTTGACTCTTATGGAAACCAGCATTGACCCATGGATAAGTCAACCCAGGCTTTCTGGATAAATTTTTAGACTAACATTTCTCAACTTAATAGTTGAGTATATACAATATGTTAGGCTGAGCCATATACTACCTTCCTGGACCTACCATACACCCTCTGTATGGCCTTTCCATACATCTTGACAAACAGGCGGAAGCATCTGGCTATGTCCCCGTAGCCAGATGCGAAACAATTACAGCAGCACTGAGATCTGTTGATGTCGTCATTTTGTGTCCGGCTGTGAAGATGCAGTCATACAATTCTCCAGTCCTATCTATCTGCCACAACGCATAGAGTGGCCATATCAGTGGATTCAGAGGCTGTATGGTAAATCTGGGGGAGGCTTTGGGTGCTGCAGAGAGAGGAAGTAAATACCAATCCACAAAGGACATCCACGCGAGTGAGGGAAACATAAACATATGTATGCCCCTAATAGGATGCTGGCCCAGATGTTTAGAGCAAAGTGAGCTAGAATCAGAGTAACTACAAGTGCAAGAAGGCTTGATAGTATGCAGTGAATGATCTAGCCTGCAGATATCCACAATTTTAAAAAAATATTTACTGTTTTCTTATAATGTGATTGCACAATCAAAGTGTCTGGTGAGGATAGTTGTTGTTGTGGTGTGTCTTCTTTTCTGACTTAGGCGACCCTATCATTGGCAATATTTGTTCTGAGGAGGTTTGTCATTGCCTTCCTTTGAAGCTGAGAGTGTGTGACCTGCCCAAGATCACACACTAGGTTTTCATGGCTGAGCAGGAATTGAACCCTGCTTTCCAGAGTCCTACTAACACCCAAACTGCTACACCACACTGACTCTCATGATATGGACAGAGACTCACTTTAATTTTTGTATCCAAGTACAGTACATCTGTATGCTTCATCAAATACAAAGGACATGTGGGTACAATTCTGTATGTATCTCTTTTATAAAAACCACAAGAAGCAGCAACTTGGTCCTTTTCTAGGCTCAGTTTCTGAGACTGAATCTAATTCTACATATGTGCCATCTTCACATTTAACGGGGCATATTTTCCGTCTACGTATGTATACTTGAGTGCTATTATTCTTACTGTTATTTTTAAATTTTAAGGCCCTGCACTTTAACTTCCTTTGAGTTCCTGCATGGCAGGGGGTTGGACTGGATGGCCCTTGTAGTCTCTTCCAACTCTATGATTCTATGATTCCTCCAATATTTGGCACCTGAGCTAGCACGGTATGTACAGCTAGAAATTTAAGATCTGCAGACAAAGGATTATTGGTGGTTCCACCAACACATACGATTATGTCAAGGCTGCAAGCCTTTCAGGATCTGACTCCGCATTTGTGGTACAGTCTTCCTTTCCACCTCTGGCTGGAGAAGAATCTTAACCACTTTCATAAAGAGTTGAAAACTTTCCTCTTCAATTTGCCAGATTAAGTTCCTAAGTGTGCCTAAGGTGGCCGAGATGAGTAGTGACTCATGAGGATTTTGTTTTTAGCATATTAATATATCATTTTAGTATTTTAGCATTTTAAAGTGTTGTGTTTTTTTGTTCGTTTTTAATTGTATATGTTCTGATGTACTGCACTTTGGTAAAAAGGGCGTTATAAATAAACGTTTAATTATTATTATATATGCTGTTATATTGTTCTAAATTATAATGTTTTAATAAGATTGATTATTTAAATGTTTGGGTTTTTTTAAAAAAATTGCCATCAGCTTTTTATCTGTACATTGTTATAATTTATTTTGTAAGTCACCTAGGGACCCACATCAGGAGAAAATCAGGCTATAAAATTTTTAAATAATGGTGTGGGAATCAGCCCTGAACCTGAGGGTGTGATATATATTGTCATTAAAAGAATGATCATTGTGAAGTTTTCTCTTCCATAGCATGGGGGGGGGGGGAAGGGATGTAGTCTTTCCTAAGTAAGCTTCGTCTTAAGAGATTTTGTTTATTCACACTGCAAATCCCTCTTTATTCTTACAGAAAATGGCCACCCAAGAGGCTACACGGGAGATAAAGAAAATAAATGCTCAGACTGTGGGAAAACCTTCACTCAAAGGTCTAGCCTTATCAGGCATGAGAAAACACATACAGGAGAGAAGCCGTATCAGTGCTCCGAGTGTGGGAGAAGCTTCAGTCAGCGGTCTATCTTGACAAGACATGAAAGAACCCATACAGGAGAGAAACCATATAAATGCTCAGAGTGTGGGAAAAGCTTCCGCCATAAGTCAGCTCTTCTCAGGCATGAGAAGATGGAAGCAGGGGAGAGACCTTACGAATGTTCACACTGTGGAAAGGGCTTCATTCAGAGATCGAATTTCCTCATACACGAGAGAATCCATACTGGGGAGAAACCATATCTGTGCTCAGACTGTGGGAAAAGCTTTGTTCAGAGGTGGCACCTTCTCATCCATGAGATGACCCATAAGCAAGAGGAGACATACCAGTGCTCAAAGTGTGGGAAGAAGTTCAATCACAGGTTGAGCCTTTTCATCCATGAAAGAATCCATATGGGTGAGAAAGTGTATCAATGCTGTGAGTGTGGGAAAGGCTTCACTCAGAGGTCTAGCCTCATCAGACACGAGAAAACACATACGGGAGAGAAGCCATATAAATGTCTTGAGTGTGGGAGAAGCTTCAGTCAGAGGTCTATCCTTACCAGACACGAAAGAACCCATACAGGAGAGAAACCATACAAATGTTCAGAGTGTGGGAAAAGCTTCCGTCACAAATCAGCTCTTCTAAGGCATGAAAAGATGGAAACAGGGGAAAGGCCATATAAATGCTTACACTGTGGAAAGGGCTTCATTCAAAAGTCCAACTTTCTCATACATGAGAGAATCCATACTGGAGAGAAACCATATCAGTGCCTAGAGTGTGGAAAACGCTTTGTTCAGAGGTCACACCTTCTTGTCCATGAGACAACACATAAACAAGAGGAGCCCTATCAGTGCTCAAAGTGTGGAAAGAAGTTCAACCACAGCTTAAGCCTCATTATCCACGAAAGGAGCCACATAGGACAGAAACCATATTGGTGCCCTAGGTGTCGGAAAATGTTCACGGATAAATCGAGCCTTATCAGGCATCAGAGGGCACATAGAGGAGAGAAGCTGTATGCATGCTTGGACTGTGGGAAAAGCTTCAGTTATAGGTCAGCTGTCATCAGGCACAAAAAAACTCAAGCAGGAGGGAAACCATATTGGTTCTCAGCCTGTGGGAAAAGCATCATTCGAAAATTGAAGATTCTGGCTCATGAGAGACCATGCAATGGAGAGAAGCTGTATAATTGTTCCTACTGTGGTAGAAGCTACAGCCTGAAGTACAAGCTTCTTATACACGAGAGAGCCCACATGAGGAAGAAGCCATATAAATGTTCAGAGTGTGGGAAAAGCTTCAGCCAGAAATCCAGCTTCATTGTGCATGAGAGGACGCACACGGGAGAGAAGCCCCATAAATGTTCTGACTGCGGGAGACCCTTCAATGACTGGCGAAACCTCATGAAGCACCAGAAGACCCACACTGGTGAAAAGCCCTATGCGTGCTGTGAGTGTGGGAAAAGCTTCACTAACAAATCGACCCTGGTTGTGCACAGGAGAACCCACACTGGAGAAAAGCCGTATAAATGCTCAGATTGTGAAAGGGGCTTTACCAGCAAATCGAGCCTGATAAAGCACAAGAGAACCCACACAGGAGAGAAACCATACATTTGCTTGGAATGTGGGAAAAGATTCATACAAAAGTCAAACCTTCTCAGGCATGAGGGAACTCATAAGGTAGAAAGAGCATTTCAGTTCTCAGATTCTGGGGAAAGTTCCAGGTGTACCTCAACCTTGATTTGGAATATGGGGATCCCCATGGAAGAGAAACCATATAAATGTATCAACTGTGGGAAAAGCTTCAATGAAAGAAGAAACCTTGTTATACATGAGAGAACCCACACAGGAGAGAGACCATATAAATGCCCACACTGTGGCAAAGTGTTCACCAACAAAACAACCCTCATGGTGCACAAGAGGACTCACACAGGCGAGAAACCATATACATGTTTAGAGTGTGGGAAAAGCTTTCCGTACAAATCAAGTCTGATTAAACACAAGAGAACCCACACAGGGGAGAAACCATATAAATGTTCCAAGTGTGGGAAAGGATTCAACCAGAGTACCAATTTGCTTGCGCATGAGAGGACTCACACAGGAGAGAAGCCCTTCAAATGCTCAGACTGTGGGAAAAATTTCAGTGACCGATCAAACCTTATTAGACACTGGAGAGGTCATACAGGAGAGCAACTCTAAAAAGGCTCATATTTTGGTGGGTGGGGAAAAGCCTGGAGTGGAATTCATTCTAGGCATCATAAGACATTCCCAGAAGACAACACTACAAGATGTTTCTGACCTTCCTATTGTCTGGTAAAGCTTTTCCTGGATTTACAGCTGCCAAAGTTTGCATATTTGGATATGAAGTGGGTGAAAAGAAATTTCACTGAATATAGAAAATTAGCACATCAGGGAGAGCCCTGATAATCTAGCTTTCTAGCATATGCCAGAAATTTCAGATACAAAGCCCCACCATCCACTCCACTGCTGCCTTTAGTTGAGAAAAAACATTTACTTATGCTTAATTACAATTTGTGTTCCTTACAAATTAAACGTGATGACCTTCATAGGGGGGAAAAACATGTGTGTGCAAAGTATGAAGAAAGATTCAAGTGTGGGACAGTCCTTGTCTTTGAACTGTGAATCCAAAAGATTATCTTGGTATCTGTGTTCTGTTACATTTACTTTTTGCTTCTCCTTGATAACTGAATTACATTTTCTTCCCTGAAACGAAAACATCAACAGGACTCGAAATGTTAAGGACCCTATGGGGATGAATTTTATGGATAGAAGAGATAACTCACCAGTGCTAACATTTTATTTGCCTGGCTATATAAAGACGTGTAGGCTAATATAACAAGATTTAGGGTAAAGTGGGTGATTGGGAAGCTATTATAGATACCTTTGTTGTTGCGAGTCTGAAGTTAGGTGATTTCTGTTTCTCTGTTGCTCCTCTCCTGGCTGAATAGTTGTTCACCTCTGGCCAACTGGATTCTTCACTTATTTTGAAATACTTGTAAAGTTTGTCCTTTCCTGGCACCCATGTAGAAGTGCTTCCCAGGTGTCCTCAAATCAAGCAGTTGTGGATGGCATATTCCAGGGGTGGACAAAGGGGACCCCATATTAGCAACCTTAAATCCCCCTTAGTACTCAAAGGCCCCCATTTTTGAAAAATGTTCACATGGGCTGCATCTGCACTGCAGAAATAATGCAGTTTGACTCCGCTTTAACTGACATGGCTTAATGCAGTGGAATCTTAGGATCCGTAGTTGGTTGTGACACCCGAGCTCTCTTGACAGGGAAGGCTAAACCTCGCATAAAACTACAAATCCCAGAATTGCATAGCATTGAGCCATGGCGGTTAATATGGTGCCAAACTGCATTATTTCTGCCTTGTGGATACAGCCATGGTTTCTGAGGACCTTATCACACGGGGTCCAATGCAGAATGAATCCAAACGAAATCCCGTCCTGATACGTATTATTTTTCTGTGTGTTCACACGACATCGCACAGAACTGCTAAGAACCCGTACAGAACCCCGAACGATTCCGAAACGAATTGAGATCTTTTGAATTTTGGTTTCTTTAGGAAGTACAATTGCGCAACCGGAATCATTTCGCATTTACCACGATTCCGAAATGCATATGAACAGGCAATACGTATTGTGAAGCATTTCCCCATCATGACCCATGGTTCCCCGCACTATTTCCCATGGGTCTGTGTGTGAACGGCAAATACGTGTCCAGGATGCGCTTTCTTGGAGGCACGATAAAAGCGCAATGACGGTAATTGTGTGTGATAGCCATTTATGTATTGTGGGGGCTCTTTCAGTTCATTTCGATATAGTACTGGATTTATTCTTATTTCAGTTTCTTATCGCTTTGTGGCCCGCGTGTGATAAGGTCCTTAGTGGTGTTTTCCGAGGAATTGCACCTGCCTCTCCCAAAAATGTGTAGGAAATGTGTGACAGCACCCAGACCTTCCTCCCACATCATGTTTTTTGGGCTGTAATCCAGGAAAGTGGTGGATCATGTGGCTTCTAGATTCCATTTTGGTTCAGTTTAAGGCTGGAGGGGAAAGGTGTTTCTGGGAATTGTCAAGGGATGTTGAGCCTGCCAGGGGTGAATTTAGGAGGGAATGCCTCCTAAGCCCTTCACAGTTGCCCAACCCCTGTTATCTGCCATCTGATGAATACTTCCAGATGTTGAAAGAGCATTATCTTCCAGCTGGAGGTTTGAAACGTGTGCCATGAGATGCATCAGACCCTTGCTGGGGTGCATCATCACCTTACTGATAAGAAGCCACTATTGTGACTGACTATACTGCAGAAATAATGCAATTTAACACCGCTTTAACTGTCATGGTTCAAAGCTATGGAATTCTGAGATTTGTAGTTTTGTGAGATATTTAGCCTCCTCTCTCAAAGAGCTGTGGTGCCACAGGAAACTACAAATCCTGCAATTCCATAGGATGGAGCCATGACATTTAAAAGTGGTGTCAAACTGCATTAATTCTGCAGTGCAAATTTAGGCTGTTTCACGAATTAGGGGAGGATGGCAGGAGTATAGAATCTAGGAGTCTCAGCTCATATATTTTTGTGCTGTTGAGTTTTGGTTTTGGCGTTCTACCAATTTTTATTCTTTGCTATTTGTTTTATTGCTTTTCATTGAATTTAATCCTTTGATTGTTACCATACGCTGCCCAGAGGACTTTTAAAAAACTGGATGGCAAAGAAATACTGTTAATAAATAGATGTTAACAATAAAAAGAGGAATTTTCTATATTTTATAACTGTGAACATGTGGTCTCTAAAGTGTTTGGGAAATGCAGCAATGGAAGATGTCACATTTATTTCCACTGGCCGAAGAAAGGCTTCAGCGCCTGTTCTTCATGTAACTAGCAGAACAGTAATTAATAATGTGAAACAATAAGACATTTTGCTAATCTCTATTGTGGTCTATATTGTATAATTTTATGAATATGTAGAAGTACTAAGGAGCCCTGTTAGCGAACTGCGAAGGTACATAACAAGACACTGGCAAGAGTCTTCCAATGTGCATTGGGCCCTACTGATGCACATTCATACTCCCTACCTGGTATCCCAATGTGCATCAGGTCCCATTTTGTGCATTGGTCCTGATGCGTAATGGTCGCTTTGCTAATTTATTTATGTAGTAGTGCAGGGGTAGGCAACCTTTCCCCTTTAAGGGCCGAGGGACTTCAGCTCCCAGAATACCAGGAGCTATTGACCAATATGGGACTATTGGCCAACATGGCTGAGGCTTCTGGGAGCTGATGTCCCTTGGCCTTTAAAGGGGAAAGGTTGCCTACCCCTGTAGTAGTGTAACAGCAACCCCTTGCTGAATAGAGATGTTGCAAAACTGCACAATTCTATAATATATAATAATATAAATTTATCTATATTTCCCGCCTCTCCCTCCCAAAGATAAAATAAAAAGAAAAATACAGCAAGGCTAAAAACATAACAATAAAACCACAGCAAAATAAAAAGTGATAAAAACATTTAAAAACCGCAGTGAAAATGGATACAATTGAATTTTTAAATTACAATAAAAAATTACAAAATTACAAATTACAAATACAAGTCTATGCCATGGGTGGTGATGATCTTTCTTCACCCAGGAGGTCCCGATTTTATGTTCAATTAGGGAGATTAGGTAAGTAGGTATTTCTTGCAGATGCAAGTCCACTTATAAAGATGTAAATCCCTGAATAAATTCCAGCCCTAATTTTTATGATATACACTACAGTATGACCCCTGTATCTATGGGGGATATGTTCCCAGACTTAAGCACGAAACCATGGATAATTGTGAACCCTATTGAAATGAATGACTTCCACAGGAAGTTGACCATAGAGTTATGCTGGAGGACCAAGAGATTCCTAGAGAGAACACTGCTGTTGGCATTTCTAGGTCCTCTAGTGTGAGTCTATGGTCAACTTCTACCAAAAGTATACCATAGTATTGCACTAGAGCACATATTTTTTGGACTTGGGTAAGTGAAACAACGGGTTACTGATCCCACAGATATGGGGGTTGTAATGTATATAGGTTGTAGGACTACTACTGCTATCCTACATTGCCTACTTCATTATGAATATATAACTAATTAACAATTTTTTTACCAATTCCTCAAATTACCATATCAGTCAGCAGTTGAACCAAGCCCTGGAGATTTGTTCAGCTGGCAATCAGGGCACAGGAGAATGATGTTTCCAGCCCTCTCCTGCCATCAAGTGGGACTGTAATGCGGGATTGCAACAGGAGTCCTGCTTCTGATTGTCACATTTTTGCTCACTGGAAGGAAAGGGCTGGAAACATCCTCCTCCTGTGCCTTGATTCCCAGCTGAACAAACCTTTGTCAACTGGTGCTACTGCTAGCTGTTAGGGTAGACTGGAGCGGAATTTTGAGATGACAATAGTGCCACAGTCATGACTACATAGTCATACTGGGTACAGAGCAGTTATGGGTCTGTACTTCTGGATTATGAATTCTTAACTGCAAAACAGAATGCCAGCCTTTATTGGCAAATAAAATAAAATAACCATGGCCAACAAATAGTCCTTTTCATAGTCCTATCCTTAATAAGGAAGTTTTTAAAGCTGCGGTGCAACAAGGAAAAGATTAGGCTGCACTAATAGAAGTATAATATTTAGATCAGGGGTAGGCAACCTTTCCCCTTTAAGGGCC
>CM034703.1:323632010-323642161 GCA_020142125.1 Phrynosoma platyrhinos
GCATGGGATTTCCCCCGTGTGATAAAGTCCTATGTGTAGACATAACAAGAAGCTGAGTTAGGCAGGGGTTGACAGAAGGTAGATCCTTACTAATTGCAAAGTTTGGGAAAGTTTTTTAATTACATTACCCAGAACTTCCAATCTATCTTACTGTGTGGGGGATTCTGGGAGCTGTAGTTCCCTAAAGCAGCTTTGCTTAGCTTTACTCTGTGGTAGATTATGGGGTGATTTGCAGTTAAGTGTGGATCCTCTCTATTGTTGACTGATAGAAATGGGGTGGAGGGAAACACCTCTCTCTTACAGCCAACTGAATCCATGCAAAAATTCAGGTAGGCATTTGGAGAGGTTTGCACAAGTCATTATAGTATGAGGCTCTTGAGGCAGAGACGGGAAAGTCCAGAAAACTACTAAAAATATTTGGATAAAAAAAACAAAATTTCTAAGTTTCCCCCCTCCCCAAGAAAAAACTGAAACTTGAAAAAAATGAATTAGAGTATTTTCTTTTAGAATGATGAATTTAATTTTTAAGACTAGGTGCTCATATATTTACTCCTGCCACACAGTTTCTAAAATCTACATATTACAGTTTTGGTCTCCCTTATCCAAAATGCTTGGGACCATAAGGGAGACTTCTGTAATATGTAGACTTCTCACTTTTTCACATTTTAGAATATTTGCGTATGTGTACGTGTTGTGTGCCTTCAAGTAGTTTCTGACTTATGGTAACCCTAAGACGACTCTATCACAGGGTTTTCTTGGCAAGAGGAGGGTTGCCATTGCGTTCCTGAGGCTGAGAGAGTGTGACTTGCCCAAAGTAACACAGTGGGTTTCATGGCTGGGTGGGAAAATTGAACCCTGGTCTCCAGACTTGTAGTTCAACACTCAAACCACTATGCCACATACATAAGGAAATGTCTTGGAGGTGGGACACAAATCTAAGCATGAAATTAATTTATGTTTCATATAGACCTTATACATATAGTATGAAGGTAATTTTATACACAATATTTTGACTCATTTTGTGGATGGAATCATAAAGCCAAGGTGTCACTATCTCAGCCACCCATGTAAACAATTTTGGATTTTGGAATATTTTGGATTTTGGAATTCCAGATAAGGGAGTCTCAATCTGTGGTTAGACTTTTAGGTAAGAGATGTATATTACATCATTGCAATTCCTGGGCTTGGTCTGCTCTTTTCTCAATTCTTTCAGTGGGAATGACTGCTTTAGATCTGGTTGATACTATGAAGGACTAGAAATGAAATAATTTTCTCATTTTACTGATGTTGATGGTTTCTTATGTTTATGTTAGCGGTTTTCTGGGAGGTACGTGTGCTTTTTTTCCTGTTCTGCACAACCTGGCAAATGCAAAGCTATTCCTTATAGTCCAAGTGTTCCTTAACATTTCCTGGACCTTGTAACTCCATTTATAACAAAAGGTAAAATTTGAAAAAATTAACTTCAATTTGTAATTATTTTCTGAATAAACTGTACTTTTAATATATCAAACATGATATTTTATGCCAAGCCAAGGTATATATAATGCAGTTTACGTTCCCAAAGTGACTTTCAGTTTGTAAAGGGTACTAATGTTACATTTCTCAATTTCCCCCAAATATCTGGAGGGGGGGGGGTGTTCCAAAAAAAATGAGGATTTTTTTTCTCCCCACAGCTTCAAAATGTCTGGAAATTGTATATCTCTACTTCTGGGGTGGAACAAATAACTGGATCCATCCCCCAACCTAGCACTTTCTACCTAACTCCTCTTGGCAGATCTTTGGGTTCAACTAAAGGAAGGTCTATTGTTGTTGTGTGCCTTCAAGTCATTTCCAACTTATGGTGACCCTAAGGCAAACCTATTGTGGGGTTTTCTTAGCAAGTTTCTTCAGAGGAGATTTGCTGTTGCCATCCTGTGAGGCTGAGAGAGTGTGACTTGCCCAAGGTCTTCTAGTGGGTTTTTGCATAGCCAAGCCAGGATTCGAACTCTGGTCTCCAGAGTCATAGTCCAATACTCAAACCACTACACCATGCTAGAAAAGTGAATTGCGCAGACAGATGCTAATTCAGTTTCAACAAGCCAGCAGGTAGAAGATCATTTCTGAGCAACTTTGTCAACTCTAAAATCTATACACTCCAATTTGGCAGGGACCATCTCAATTAATCCTTTGTCTTCCTAATTTTTCAGCCAGTTTCAATATGTCCCAGTCTCTATTCACCTCCCACTTTCCCCCTTTGGCCTCAGCTTAAATCAAGTATTGCAAACTGAGTTCCAAATGCAAAAGTAGTTTGTACTCACTTAACTCAAAAGGGAAGAGCAGAGGGGGGACAAAGTCTTGCCCTTCCCAGGAGGCTCAGGCAAAAGCAAACTGCTGTAGCCTCTCCTAGCTTGTTCATTCTTCATCAATAATAACTTTTGCTGTCTTGACCACACTCTGACACTGCTTGGCCACATTTTCCAGTTTTCATCTGTGAAAGGTTGGAGGATAAGCCGTTGGCCGGTTATGGCAACCCTAATGCAAAATTATCACAGGGTTTTCTTGGCAAGATTTGTTCAGAGGGTGTTTACCTTTGCCTTCCTCTGTGGCTGAGAGATTGTGCCTTGACCAAGGTCACCCAGTGGCTTTCTGTAGCCGAGTTGGGATTTGAACCCTGGCCTCCCAGTGTCCTAATCCAACCTTCAAACCACTTCACCAAAACTCTATTTCTAAATGCTCAATTGAAATATTAAGTAACTGCAATGGCAGAAATTTGGAAAGAGAAGGAAAATTTCCTGGGGAAGGCAGAATTGTTATGGGGGGGGCAATGCCACGTTCCTGTAGTATCCCACGTATTCCCAAAACCTACGCCTCTGCAAGAGCCAGGAGGACGAATGGGGTTGGGGGGAAGAAAATTCTGCTGTGCTAGCAGTCAAGAGCTAGAACATTGCACTTGGGCCAATGGATCTAATAAATCTTCTGTTTTAAAAATAAATAAACATAAAGTCGACCCTGTGAGCCAGAGGTGTGCCTATACCTGATGTAGACTGCTTTGTACATCCCGTCTCCTCATTTCTTACACCAGGAGTCCTTACACACAACACATTTTGTGGCTCCAGTGCTCTCTACCTCAAAATAATGTGTTTTATTTTTTGATTTAAAAGGGAATTGCCACATCCAAAAGACACAAACCACCCCTAAAGCAACACACAGAGGGGGGAGCAACAGGTCATACTCACTTTAGTGTATATGAGAGGCCTTCTAGTGTCTCCTACAAAAACATCAAAGCAAATTTCTTGTCATTTTAAGTTTTTAAAAAATGGGGAGGGGAGAGATTATTTTGGGAAGAACGGTCCATGGTGCGTCCCAGGGAGCAACCGTCAGCCTCCGGACCCACCAAAGTCGCCCATCCCTGTGTTATACAAACATAATCTCCATGCAGAAAGGTATCATGATTTGCATTCTAATGCTGGAGCTGACCATGATTCACGCACTAAAATCAACTCACTGAAGCACCTGTAGCTCTATATGCACCATAGGTCATGCGTGAATCTGGGAGTAGTGAGCCCAGGCCACTTAAGATCATGGTAAAGGCAACATTTCAACCAGTGGCTTTTTGGTTTACAGCTTTGCTCCTACACTACGTGAACTCTAATAGTTTTCTTCCACCACAGCAACTTCATGTGTAAGACAGCCTAAAATGGTGATAAACTCTCCAGAAGTCCTAGATTAAAACTCCCATAATCCCTGACTGTTAACCGTGTTAGCTAGGGCTACTGGGATTTGGGGTCCAAAAGATCTCGAGGGCACCAAGTTGCCCACCCTTACACCGCAGGCCATGCGTGAAACACATCATAGCAAATCTTTTCCACTGTCCAGGATATTATTGTTTGTCTCCAGTGTGGGTTCTCTCATGCTTATTAAGGATTGTTCTCCTAATGAAGCCTTTGCCACAGTCTGAGCATTTAAATGGTTTCTCTCCCGTGTGGGTTCTCTCATGCACAATGAGGCTGGAGCTCTGGTTGAACCCTTTCCCACAATCTGAACATTTGTAAGGCTTCTCTTCGGTGTGGATTCTCTCATGCCTGATGAGGCTTGATTTGTCGCTGAAGCTTTTCTCGCAGGCTCCGCAGCTGTATGGTTTCTCACCTGTGTGGATTCTCTCATGTTTAATGAGACTCGACCTGTCACTGAAGCTCTTTCCACAGTCAGAGCATTTGTAAGGCTTCTCTCCTGTGTGGGTCCTCTCATGGTTGGTCAGGTTGGATTTCCTGTTGAAACTTTTCCCGCAAAAAGAACAGTCATAAGGTTTCTCTCCTGTGTGGGTTCCTTCGTGTCTTATAAGATGCGATCGACTACTGAAGCTTTTCCCACAGTGTGAACACTTGAACGGCTTCACTCCTGTATGAATCCTTTCATGTGTCAGGAGATGCGATCTTCGAACAAAGCATTTCCCACAGTTTGAACATTTATATGGTTTGTCCCCTCTGTGAGCTCTCTCATGCTTATTAAGGCTCGATTTGTCACTGAAAGGTCTCCGGCAGTGAGAACAGTTATAGGGTTTTTCTCCCGTATGAATTCTCCTGTGAATGACCAGGCTTGAATTTTGATTAAATCCCTTGCCACAGTCTGGACATTTAAATGGTTTGAGACCAGTGTGTTTCATGTCATGAATAAGAAGATTTGATTTATGAACAAAGCCTTTCCCACACAGCGTGCAGCAGTATGGTTTCTCTCCCCTGTGAGTTCTCTCATGTGCAAGGAGACTTGCATTCTGAATGAATTTTTTGTCACAGGCCGAGCATTTAAACATCCTCTGTTCTCTGTGGATCCTCTCGTGCCGTACCAGGGTTGAACTCTGATTAAACCTTTTCCCACATTCCAGGCATTTATAAGGTCTCTGCTCCGTGTGGCTCCTCTCATGCCTGATAAGGCTGGAGCTCTGGTTGAACCTTTTGCCACAGGAGGAGCAACTGTAGGGTTTTTCTCCTGTGTGCTTCCGCTTGTGTCTAATAAGGCTGGACCCATCACTGAAGCTGTTCCCACACTCAGAGCAGCGGAATGGCTTTTCTCCTGTGTGGATCCTCTCGTGTGTGCGAAGGTTGGATCGTTTCATGAAGCTTTTCGCACAGCGAGAGCACTTGTGTGGTTTTTCTGCTGTGCTTTGACTCTCATGTTTGATAAGGTCTGGTTTATCACTGAAGTTTCTCCCACAGCCAGAGTAATATGGTAGTTCTCCCACAAAGATTCTTTCATGCTCGTCTCCTATCAAAATAAACAGAGAACTATAATGTCAATCTTGACCTGATCACAGACATCCTATTAGTGGCATGTGTGTGTGCGTGTGTGCCTCCATGTCACCTTTCGACTTATGGCAACCCCATTATTTCATAAGTCCAAAACACACTACAGAAATAATCTAGATTGAGACTGCTTTAATTGCCCTGGCTCAGTACTAGGGAATCCTGGGAATTGTAATTTATTGTGGTACCAGAGCTCTCTGACAGAGAAGGCTAAATGTTTCACAAAACTCCCATTCCCAGAATTCCCTAGCATAGAGCCAGGGCAGTTAAAGAAGTCTCAAATTGGATTATTTCTGCAGTGTGTTTTGGACCATAGTGTTTTTTTAAGGTAAGGAATCCTCAGAGGTGCTTTTGCCAGTTCTCTCCTTTAAAGTATAGCCTACAGCACATGTCATTCACTTTCATCCAAGTACTAACCAGCGCTGACTTTGCTTAGTTTCCAATATCAGACAAAATCTGGCACCTTTAGAGTATTTAGGTTTCATATTAATAGCATACACATGTGAAAGATAAGCCTACATCTGCATATGTCTATTTTTGGCAGCTACAGAGGTGGGTATTCCCTTCCTCTAAGGGAAATCACACTATGCTGAGCCATGCCAGAATGAAGCCTGAATATGGTACATTTTGCATAAACACTCCAAACAAACCACTTTTATCAAAGAAAGAGAATATTGAACTGGATGGGCCTCTTGGTTCAATCCAGCATTACATCAATGAAAGCTGATTCAGTGAATATTTTAATTGTATCCACCTGACTGAGCTGCTTTGAATGTCCCACCTCCTTCCGAAACTTGGTGGTACGGGCCATAGGGGTCCTCTTCTTTTTCCAGCTTTATTATCACATCTGGAAGCTCTGAGCAGGGAGACAAAAGGGAAGACGATGACAAAAGTCCCATTCTGTTGGAGCCAAATGGTAGTCAATGCCAACTGATTTGTGTGACAAACCACACAGCTTTCCACAGTCACTCAGAGCAGGGATGGGAACGGTGTGGCCCTCTAGATGATACTGGACTGAAATTCCCAACAGCTGTCACCAGCACAACTAATGGTGAAAAATGTTGGTAGTTGCAGTCCAACACTTGGAAGATCACACAATTCCTACCCCATTACTGTATTACACTTGCTCACCAAACACCAGTCAAGCTCTGTCTGTTCAGAACTTCAGTGTGTCCATCCCAGTGGCCAAAGTAAACATGGAAGGGTTAAATCATGTGGACCAGGAAGGATGACCCATCAGCTAGGTCTTTTCATTCTGTTAAGCATCTCTGATTATCTCTTTCTCAGTAGAGCTAATCTTCCCTTGAAACAGTTCTGCTGAACAGTTCTTTGAGGATGCAATGGTGAATTTTTTGCTACCCTTATTGCCCCCTCTACAGTTGCCTACCCTGATACATATCATTAATTTTCTTCTTATCTCACCGTTCCCTTTATGAAGTTCAAGGTGGCAAACAGGGTGTTCCACCTTTCATTTTTATAATAAAGTCATCCACTAACTGAAGGAGAATTTGAACCTTGGGTCTCCCAGGTCAAACGCTTGCACCCTATTTTTTGTGATTACTTGTTTATTTCTTACAATTATCCCTTGCATTTCATTCAGGCACCAGCTCACAGGGGTACACGATTCCTCTCCTCACAAGAATCCTGTTAAGTCATACTACATGGGTGTGGATGGCTCAAATTCAGCCCTGTCAGTTTCACAGCTGAGTGGGGGACTAGAAACTGGATCTCCCACACATTCCTTACATCCTATTGGTTCTATTGGTTATTAACAGGCATTGCTAATGTGGGAAATCTATCCTGTTTCCAAGACTTTGCCCAGACTTTTCTGTTTACCTGAGCCATAGTCTGTTGGGATCTCCCTTTCTTCGGAAACAGGCTCTGGAATCCAAGGGTCTCCCCCATGGATCACTTCCGATTTGGGAACAGAAAATCCTGCTTGGGAAGAAAAAAAAGAGGAATTCAGAAATATGTTGGCAACTGGTACCTTTTTCAATTGATAAGTGCTGATCACCTGTTCATTCCATCATTCCACCCACTTTGCTGCTGTTTTTCTGAGGTGGAAGGTGTCATGTCCAGCGGGATATGAAGTTCATAAATTTAGGCTTCAGTCATCAAAAATCAAAGAAATGTAAGGTAAAAATGAGAGAGCCAGCATGCTGTAGTGGTTTGAAGGCTGAACTATGACCCTGGAGACTAGGGTTCGATTCCCGCTCAGCCATAAAACTCACTGGGTGATCTTGGACAGGTGATATGTTCTCAGCCTTAGTGGCAATGGTAAACCTGCTCTGAACAAATCTTACCAAGAAAACCCCACAGTAGAAAACCCCATGATAAATGGCACCTTAGAGTTGCCATAAATCAGAAATGACTTGAAGGCACATAACAAGTTAAAACTCAGAAAACCTTTATTAAGAACCTATAGATGCAATCCGGTGATGTTCATTGTTAGAACTGACCAGCAAGTGTTAAAAATGCCTAATTAAACTATACACAATTTCAGATTTCAGGTGGGTTTAATTCTTATTTGTAATAATGAATAAATACATTTTCTCTCTCTTTCCTATATCATCCCCTTTCTTTGTTGTCTCAGCTAGAAACTTTAACAGAAACTAACTCTGAACAGGCTCATGTTTTTCTCCCTTCCAGTATTATCTCAGCACCTGTGTCTGAAATTACCACCACTTAGCAATACCATTTCTACTGTATAGAAATCTACTTCCCAACATTTTATGGTAGGCAAATTGCCTATACAACTCCTGACAGAAGGACAGTGTGCCTCCATGGAGTAAGATGCTACACTGACTATAGCATTGCTACTGGTAGGGTCTTCCAACTGAAACAGGCTTTTGTTGATGCATCAGAGTAAATGTTGCTCTGTTTTTTTAAAAAATTAAATTCTATTTATTTGTCATCTATATTTTATTTTTGTTATATTTCTGTGGGATTATTTATTTATTTGGAAAACCACGTTGGAAACTGTTTTAAATAATTATAAATATATGCTGGGTTTTCTTCAGATCATATCAATTAGAAATGATGAAAACACAAATAATATTAAAGTACAGTCGGCCCTCCATATCCAAAGATTCGTCATCCATGAATTCAAGCATTCATGGCTTGAAAATACTTCCCAAAAATATCAATTCCAAAAAGCAAATCTTGATTTTGCCATTTTATATAAGGGACACCATTTTACTGTGCCATTTATTTAATGGGACTTGAGCATCCATGAAATTTGGTGTCCACAGGGGATCCTGGAACCAAGCCCCAGCAGATATCAAAGGACCACTGTATAAATAATTTTAAAATAAAAAAAGAAGACAAGGTCCTGGGTGTATGCTTGTATGGGATGGCTTCATGAACAGGCAATGTGATCTAGTGGTAGGTAAAGGTAAAGATATCTCCCGTTGACAAGGTTGTCAAATCATGTCCGACCATAGGGGGTGGTGCTCATCTCCATTACTAAGCCAAAGAGCCAGCGTTGTCAGAGACTACTCTGTGATCATGTGGCTAGCATGATTGCACAGAATGCTGTTTACCTTCCCACTGAAGTGGTACCTGTTTATCTACTTGCATTTACATGCTTTTGAACTGCTAGGTTGGCAGAAGCTGGGACTAGTGACAGGAGCTCACCCCATCATGCGGCACCTGGGTTTCAAAGTGCCAACCTGCAAATCTTACAATCAACAGAGTCAGCGTCTGAACCACTTGAGCCACTGCATACCATGATCTAGTGGGCAGTCTTACATAAAAGAGATTGCAATACAATTCTTCAACCGCAGAGGGCACAATTCTATACCTGTGATTCACTGAGTGAGAAACAAGAAAACTTAGAAGAAGCTATTGTACAGTTGCATCTGCACCAGAAATAATGCAGTTTTGACAGTGCTTTAACTACCATGGCTCTACCTTATGGAATGGGGAGAATTGTAGTTTGTTGTGGCAACAGAGCTCTCTGACAGAGAAAGTTCAATGCACTGATCCATGGCAGTTAAAGTGGTGTCAATCTGGATTATTTCTGCAGTGCGGATGCAGCCTACATCTTGTAGCAGTGAGTTTCACAGCTCAATGGCTTTGTAAGGATGAATTTCCTTTTATCTGTCCTGAACCTCCCACCATTCAGCTTCATTGGGTGACCCTAGTTTTAGGATCACAAGAGAGACAGAAAAACTTCTTCCTTTCCATTGTCTCCACCTACTGCATAATTTTACATATCTCTACCATGTCTCATTTAGTCACCATTTTTCTGAACAATAGCTTATAAATACACTCTAAAACTTTGTACCAGCAGAAACAAAAACACTGTAACTCTACCACAGGCAGGTGGTAACCCAATTGAAAGGGTTACCACTTCTGCAAGGAAACACTAATAGTACAATGCAAGCAAGAGAACTTGGATACAACCCCGCCCCAAGAAAACCATTTAATATTTATATGAACAGCATTATAGGCCTTTAGAGGGTTCAAAGAGGCTGAAATCAAAAACCCTCCTAATCATTGCTACGTATGTTAAATCACTAGTATTATGCCCATATCACAGATGGCAGGGTGGGAGTATGGAGACTGAGACAAAGCAGCTTCCAAAGACTGTTTAGAGCAGTGCTTCTCAAGCTATCTGATGTGGCAGACTAGCAAGTTGTTTTTGCTCCAGTATGCCACAAACTGTTTCGTTCTTTACTATGATAGAAATTTGCCATAAACTAACAACCAATGGCTCACATATCAGCCTGCAGAGCAATCGGGGCAGCTTACAACATCAATTTCCATACAGATATATTAAATAGAACATAAAATCCCGAATCCACATTAAAAGTTGTCTCGCAGGCTTGAGACTTGACTTGAGACTTGGACTAAAAGACTTAAATATAT
>CM034703.1:323657875-323674852 GCA_020142125.1 Phrynosoma platyrhinos
CCCCCCCCGCCCATCGGCATAAAAGGTTGCCGACCCCTGTGTAAGACTGTCTACAGAATCAGAGCAAGGGTGGCAACACAGGGCAGATACAGGGGCCAAGTTTTTAAATTATTATTATTTTATTAATTTATATCCAGCCTTTCTTTTCCCTCTCCCCAATACTGGGTCTTAAAAGTCAACTTACAGAATATTAAAACCAGAACAAATGAAAACATGCAGAATCATCAGTAAAAAATATAGAGAAGTTATTATTTAAAAAAAAATACTAGTTTTCTGAAATTTTCTGTACAGACTGCCAAAAAATTGAAAACTCAAAACCAGAAGTCAAATTTCTTTGTAAAAGTTTTTTTTAATAAAATAAAAAATTAAGCTGTGCACAGGTGAAGGAGACCTGCAATCTCTATAAAAAGGTGATTCACCTTTCTTTTAATAACACGTTTTCTATGGCAATTTACCCCTTGGGTAGCTGGGATCTTTAACAGGGTGGCCCAGGAAATCTGGGTTGATGGCCAAAGAAGTCACAGCCACCCTTCAGCTATTGCTGAATTGGAAAATAATTCCTGTGCCTGTATTAAATATACACCCCACTCAAATGGGAAAGGCATTTCTGCACCCAGTGGGTGCAAACATCTTCATGAGAAAAGCAAACCGAGAAGGCCCTTCATCACTTGTAATAACATTACACAGTTCTGCATTTTCCATGCTAACAAGTTGTGCTGCTAGCTTAGTTCTTACAACAGGTAACTGTTTTTGTCCAAATTATAAACTTTCTTTTATTTCAAAACTCAGGGTTCCAGTTTTCATTTTTCCCTACTTCTCAGTTGGGAAAACCTAAGACGCATATGCTAACATAGATGCAGCAGTCGACAGCCCTCTCTGTAGTGTAAGGTATACTCACAATTTTGCTCGTACAAAATTAAGGCTTTTATTTTTTTTTTTAAAAAATCATAAATATGCCAAATAGTACAATCCTAATATGCTAAGTTATGAATGAAGCATTTTATGTTGCTAAAGTTTGGGTCTGAAATTAAAAGAAGTGTTGCATATAAATCTTCCGCTCAATTTTTTTCTCCCAGAAAAAAACTCACATTTCTTTATCCCATGACTTCCAAATTTCCAGAATTTTGTATCTCTGCGGAAGGCTACTCTGACATGGAGAATCTAGGTCAACCTCCTCCAATTCAGCACTCCCCAGATGTGTTGGATTATAACTCCCATCACTCTTAAACAGCATTGCTAACCCAATGTACGAATGTTTTAAAAATTGTACTCTCAAACCTTCTCAGTCTGGGCATTTCTAGCAGAAGATGCTAGAACAGAAAATGCCAGAATTGTGGAAAGCTAAGAGAAACACTTCAAAAAAATAATAAAAAATAAAATTACAGATGTTATCATGGCCTGAAAATGAAGTGGCAGGTTGCCTTTTCTGTATCAGTGGCGAATGCTTTGTCCCAACTGCATGCCTGAAAACTGCTCTTTTAACTTTTATATTCCACCCAGTTGCAAAATAACAGTTGTGGGAAGTGCTGGTGAAGAAATATTGGGCATTATACAGTGAATTATTTTTAAAAAATAATACAGATCTAAACTGAGCTTTGTAAACAGTAGTAAGAATTCAGAGACGCAGCCATGTTAGTCTGGAATATCAGTCTGCAAAGGGATCTTAAAGCACCTTTGAAACTAACTGTGCGAAAGAAGTTGTAGCAAGACCTTTCATAGACTGGGGTCTAGTCTACATAATTAAAATACTCCTCATTCCCATCAAATGAAATGTGGTCCAGCCACATGTGATTTGCAGGAGTTTGTGCTTTTTAAACAGGCAGGGGCAAAAAACTCCTTAAACTCCACAGAAAAGGCTTTGCTTTTTTTACCAGAGTATCTATGGAATCGTAGAGTTGGAAGAGACTCCAAGGGCCATTTAGTGCAATCCCCTGCCATGCAGGAACACAAAATCAGCAGAAATGGCATTATCGCATGTGTGGCTGTTTCCTTTGGATTTAGACAGGTGCACATTTTTCAGTACAGGGAGGAAGAATAGATGCAAATAGATGCGAATTTGCGCAGGAAAATGAAGACAATTAAAATGTCAATACAAATGTGAGAATATCTGCAGCAATTTGCATAATACACTTACATGTGGATTAGCCCTTGGTCTGCTTCCTCACATCTAAGGTAGTAGACCAAGGGCCTTTGCAGACTGCCAGAAATAGTGCAAATTGAGTCCACTTTAAGGGTTAGGGTTAGTGCTAGGGAATAATGGGAATTTTTTTTTTTTGAGACATTGAGCCTTCTCTGTCAGAGAGCTCTGGTGCCACAATAAAATACAGTTCCCATGATTCCCTAACCCTAACCCTTAAAGTGGACTCAATTTGCAATATTTCTGGCAGTCTGCAAAGGCCCCAAGTCTATAAAAGCTTATGCTACAACTTATTTCACTTAAGTCTCAAAGGTGCTGCAAGATCCCTTTACATAACAGTAAGTATGCATGCAAAGGGATCTTGGAGCACCTTTGAAAATAAATGAGTGAAAGAAGTGGCAGCATGAGCTTTTGCAGACAGATGCATGGACTGAACTGGTGCCCAAGGACCTTAAAAATCAGACTATAAAAATAGCCAAAGGTGCTACAAGATCCCTTTGTGTACTGATATTGCAGAATAACATGGCTATGTCTCTGAACAGTAAGAATGAAAGAAGAGCAGGGCTACATCAAAGGACAGTATCACCCAACGTTTTCTCAAAGCAAGCAAAGAGATGCCTTTGAAAAGTATGGGATATGAATGCTGGATGGAACACCCCTGGCTTGTTCTCTCAACATACTGCCTTGAACACTGGAACTGGCTTTAGCCATCATGACTAGTGGCTTCAGATAGCCTTATTCTCCACAAATCTGTCCAAACTTTTTAAAACTGTAAAAGGGAGTGTCCTTCACTCTACCTTGTGGCAGTAGGTTCCACAGCTTAATTTCACACTAAGATACACCCCACTTTACTAGTCAACAGAGTCCTAATGTGGTGTGACTAGGACCAAGACCTCTCTCCTTTCTTTGCTTTCACCACCCTGTAAATACTTGTATTCATCTACTGTGCCCCCGGTGCCTTTCTTCTAAGTCAAGGAAAAGGGCCCAAGGATCTGAACTTTTGTTTGGGGAAAAAAATTGCTCCAAATTTTCTCCACTGGAAGTGACCCACAGTCAACACTTCAAGACAAAGGGTGTTGAATGTAAAGCCCTTCAGATTCTGCTGAACTGGAATCACATCCTCTTGGCCTCTGCTGGATCTAAAATGGCCCAGTGAACAAAAAAGAAAAAAAAAAGATAGAAAATGATAAATTGCTCCCCGCTACTCCAAAAAATTGCCCAACCTGTTCTAACTGAACTCCTGATGATGTTGTTCTTTTGAGAGCTGCAGCCCATCTATATCTGGAATGGCCCACAGTCTTCTTGTTAAACTGTCCACCTGTTGTAATCTTTTCTTCATAGGGAAGCTCTTCCAGCCTTTTGGATGGGCTTGTTTATCCTTTCCTGCACTTTCCGACTCTACCATTCCTGCTTTTGTTGGAGAGTGGTGAATGGGGATCAACATCCTTAGTGTGGCTCTGCTATCCATCAGGTGTGGGAGTTGTGCAGTTTCCACACCTGATGGGAACTGCAGTTCCTCTACATCTGAAGCTCACGTGAGTCCTACTCTGGTATAAAGGCATCCCAATTCAGGGCAAAGAACAACACAAACTTCTTAAGTAATGTAATGAAGGAAACCTCAGACAAGATCAAATGCAGGCATAACAACATTTCTTGCCATAGAAGTTCTAAGTTGGTTTCATCCACATTCAAGAATGCCTTGCAAATATTTTCCCACTTACAAGACAACAATGACACTTTAAGACAGAGGGATCTTGCAGCACCTTTGAGACAAACTATTTGAAAGAAGTTGTAGCATGAGCTTTTGTAGACTCAGTAGACCGAGTCTATGAAAGCTTATGCTACAACTTCTTTTTCATACTTATATCTCAAAGGCACTGCAAGATCTCTCTACATACTGATATTTCAGACTAACACAGTTATGTCTCTATTTTAAGACAGAGGTGTTGAAATGTAAAGCCCTTCAGACTCTGCTGGACTGGAATGCCCATCAGCCTTAGCCAGCACAGTCAGTGGCAAAGGACACTTGGATTTGACTGATCTAGCTTGTCTTCCCGCCTTTCTACTGTGGATGAGACTCAAGGCGGGTTTTGATAAAATAGTGTGAACGCCATTAATACCTAGAATGAAGAAAAGCATACAAATTTAATGCACAATTTGGATGGAAAACAGAGCACGCCAGTAAGATAAAAAGACAGTTGTGGGAGTTGGAATCCAACATAATCTGGAGGAACAACTATACCCCAAGCCCTGTCTTGCAGCTACTTTGGTCTGATCCCACCCCAACCATTATGAATCTTCCCCTTGTTCTGAGACTGATTTCTCAGTAAGGGGAGGATCTTTTTCGGGGCTCTTGGGACTCCCCTTCCCAAGGGGCTGGGAAGGAGATGGTGTGGTACTCTCTCGTATGGGAATTACAGGCGTTCCAGCTCTAGGAACTTCCGAGGAGGCTTGTGGAGCAGCTGCCCGCCCGTTTAGCGTGTCTGCAATACGCTCCAACAAAGTTGTTTGCCTCTCCAGAGCAGCAGTATAGCTTTCCATACACCGCTGGAAGGCTGCATCTGAGTCACGCATGGCTGTGGCCATTGTCTGGCTAGAGTCCCGTATGCTTTTGGCAATATGCCTGGCACACCAGACGGCCACCCGGCGGTCATCCACCCGCCTCTGAGACTCCTTGCTGTCGAGATCGTAAAGAGCATCCCGAATTTGTTCCCCGGTTTCCTTGGTGGCCTTGATGAGGTCCTTTGCCAGCTGAGCCCTCTCTATTTTCCTCTTGTTCCTGAATCTGGCAGCCCTTTGTGCGCTGGTCAATGGAGCATCCCCATCTAAGTCTCCAGTTGGCAGAACACGGCTTAAGGGGGGTTCATCACCAACTTCACCACCTGAGTTTGGATCCTTGCACCCCACAATGTCCAGGAGAATTGAGGCTGCATCGGCATTTTCGAGTGCTTTGCGTTCCTGTTCCTGTATGAGACTTTCGGCTGCAGAGGAGTAGAGAAGTGGCAATTAGTACTCTGAAATATACAGCTCTAAATCAGGGGTGGGGAAATTCTAGCCATCAAGAATTCCTCATCTAGATCACAATCTTCTTCCTCAAGCCCTGTGTAGGGAAGGAAATGCTTCTATTCTCATCTCTGATCACTGCTTGGAAATAAGAGATAAAACAAGCTTCCTTCAGCACTATGGTCCAAACATACTCCAGAAATAATACAGTTTGAGACTGCTTTACCTGCCCTGGCTCAGTGCTATGGAATTCTGGGATTTGTAGTTTACTATGGCATCAGAGCTCTCTGACAGAGGTGGCTAAATGTTTTACAAAACTACAGTTCCCAGAATTCCCTACAACTGAGCCAGGGCAATTAAAGCAGTCTCAAACCAGATTACTTCTGCAGTGTGTTTTGAGTTGCCCTGTTAGTAAACCGCACGCTTATCTCTGATCATATATAAGACAGAAGATTTAAAGACATTTAACCTTTAAGTTTCCTTAAATGCTTGTACTACAAGAAAAGGGATACCTCCACCCACACCTAGCTTTGACCCAAAATAGTCTTTCAGGAAAGGGTAACCGGTGTGTCCTGGATTTATCTGCTGCTGTGACGTTTTCCCCAAGAACCTTTCCAAATTAGAACTCAATCCTGGGAATAAGAAATGGTTTCCCATTCCAGTGCAACATGATAGTTTAGGGCAGGGTTTCTCAATCAGGGGTCTCTGGAACTCAAGGGTTCTGTGATAAATCACTAGTAGTTCTGCAAGAGATTGTGATTTTTAAAAAAGGGTTTTGTTTTTTTTTAGTTGTAAATATAGGACAAGAGAGCCAGCATGGTGTAGAGGTTTCAGCATCTAAAATGAATTTTAAATATGTACAGGTATACTGTGGCGTAGTGGTTTGAGTGTCAGACTATGACTCTGGAGTGTCAGACTATGACTATGACTCTATGACTCTGGAGAACAAGGTTCAAATCCCAGCTCAGCCATGTAAACCCACTGGGTGACCTTGAGCAAGTCACATCTCTCACCTTCAGAGGATCGCAATGGCAAATCCTTTCTGAAGAAACTTTCTAAGAAAACCCTATGATAGATTCACCTTAGAGTCACTGTAAGTCAGAAATGACCTGAAGGCATACAACAACAAAATGCAGGGCAATGACTCTCAACCTTAGCCCTCCAATGTTTCAGACTTCTACATTCAGAGGCCCCAGACAGCATGGCCTATGGTCAGGCAAAGGGAACTAATAGAACTACAAAGAAACTACAAATAATTAATAGTTTACAACAGTGTGGAGTCAATGCTTGCAGATCCAAGTTACGGTATCTGTAAGTTTGGGTCTTCAAGTTGCCTGTTGATTTATAGTGACTCCTTGAATTTCACTGGATTTTCTTAAGCTAGGAACACTCAGCATTGGCACCTTCTTCTGAAATATAGCCACCAGAATTTGCTATTCCCTGGTGGTCTCCCTTTCAAGTACTAACCACGCCTGATCCTCCTCAGCATCTGCACTGCAAAATGAATACAGTATGATACTGCTTTAATTGCCATGGCTCAATGCTATGGAATTCTGAGATTTGTGGTTTTGTGAGATATTTGACCTTTCTGTCAGAGAACTCTGTGGTTATAACAAATTAGAAACCCCAGGATTCAATCAGAAGGAGCCATGACAGATAAAGCAATGTCAAGCTGCATTATTTCTGCAGCCTAGGATCTGGTGATTTCAGGATATTCAAGCAATCTACCTGTAGATAACGCCCTGGAGAGCGGACGCTCTTGGTCTCCTTTTTCCCTGTCAAGGTTGCTGTCTTCAAGCCCTTGGTAAGTGGAGAATCTGTCTTCCAAAGACTGCAGCAAATCCCCGGGCCCATCTTCAGTCCCACCATACAGTTCTTCTGAGAACTCTGAAAGCCCATTGGGATCGATTCGGATGGCCTCTGGAGGGTCACCATCGTCCACAATATTTTTGATGAGCTTGGTGTCAAAGTCCATCTCAAGATTGGCAATCACAGGGTGTTCCTCCTCCTCCTCTTCCTCTTTCTCTTTCTTACACTCCACAGAGGCAATGGTGACTCCATTCTCGTCCACCACCCGGACTTCCACAGGCAGGAGGGTGCTCTGGAGCACGCTGGAGATTGAGCTGGCTTCTTCTTCCTGCAGTTCCTCCTCCTTGATTTTTGGAGTGAGCAGGCCCAAATGATTTTGGCCTGTTTGTGCCGTAGTCATGCTCCCGCCGGGCTGCGGGAGAAGATCATGCGGTGGAGTGGGGGACACTGTCCCAGTCTGAGTGAGGCCAAACTTACTCTCTGGCAGAAGGCGAGGCTGCTTCTGAGGGGGCGGCTTGCCTTGGGTGCCAGCCAGTGCCGTCCGCAATACCGGTGCAGCAGTTAAAGGGGATCGTGCGGCCTGTCCAGAAGTCCCAAGCGCAAGCGGTGAGGTCTGCCTGGCCAGCGTCAGAGTTGTCTGCCTCTGCCACTGCCCCTTGTCTGGCGGGGGCCTGGGTGTGGAGTCTCTCTTTTCCAGGATCATGGCTAGCTTGTTGTAGTATGGCATAGCACTCAGGTCGACCCCCGAACCCTTACTCTGCGTGGTGACTTCCTTGTACTTCTTCTTCAGAGCGTTCATCTTCTCCCGGCACTGGCGGGCCGAACGGTTGTACCCCCGCAGGCCCATCTCTGTGGAGAGCCAGTTAAACACTGCCTCATTGTGGTACATATTCCGGAGTTCATTTTGCACCTCCGGACTGATCCAGAGGTCAACAAAGAGCCCGATCTCTTCTTTGCTCCAAAATTTGGCCCGTTGTCTTTGAGACTCTTGGGTGTCCTTCGCAGTGGCGGTGGGTGCCTGCGAGATGGGGGACGTGCCTGCCAAGGGAACATTTTTTTAAAATTAAATATATATATTTATTCAATTTTTTAAAAAGGAACAATAACAATGATAAACTCAACAGAACAAAAACAAAACAAAACCACTCACAATAAAACCTACACTAAACAAACAGAATATTAAACACATTAATGCCAAAAGAACATAAAGAAGCTCAAGATGTTTTTGAATAACACCATGTTTAAAGTAACTGGTGACAAATAAGTAGTTATCTGCAGTTCTTACAAACAGTTACTTGTACTTTACTCCTTCACCCAATGATAAAGTCCGAACTATGTCACATTACAACTGTAATTTAAAAGGATTAACTTCACTCCTTTCGCAATGTAACTATAACTATACCTCATGCTCTATTATGAGTGTTGAGGCAAGGAAGAGGTAGATGGGAAGCAATGTGTTTTGTACCACAGGAAAGCAGCCTGTAGTGTACAGACTTTTAAAAAAAACTAACTGGAAAGAACTATTTAGTTACTTTTGAGAAATGGTAAATTGTTGCTTTAAAAATACTTTTAACTGCAGCTGGGTATGTAGTCTGTAGAAGAGATGGTTAAGAGGTGACATGATAGCCCTGTTTAAATATTTGAAGGGGTGTCATATTGAGGAGGGAGAAAGCTTGTTTTCTGCTGCTCCAGAGACTAGGACCCAAAACAATGGATGTAAGCTCCAGGAAAAGAGATTCCACCTCAACTTTAGGAGGAACTTCCTGACAGTGAGAGCTGTTTGATAGTGGAACACACTCCCTTGGAGAGTGGTGGAGTCTCCTTCTTTGGAGGTCTCTAAACAGAGGATGGATGGCCATCTGTTGGGAGGGCTTTGTGTCTTCTTGCATAGTAGAATGGGGTTGGACTGGGTGGCCCTTGAAGGATTCACATCCCTTCAAATACTTAAACAGTGCTATCATATCATCTCTTAGCCTTCTCTTCTCCAGGCTTAATATAACCAGCTCCCTAAGTCACTCCTCATAGGATATGGTTTCAACATCTTAATGTTGATGCATGAAAAGAAAGGGTAGGTAGAAAAATGAAATGACAATGATTTGGAAGGCAAAGCAACGGAGTGCTAATGCTTCTATCACACAAATATGGCCACACTAGGCTCATCAGAGTGAAAACTGGAGGCTGCTCCTGTATTTCCTAACAGTTGTGTAGAAGCAGAAATTTAAGGTGCTGAAATTCCCTCTTTTACACAGCCATTAAAGAGACAGGAGTTATCCCTCGTTTTCATCTGGCAACCTGAAATGTGGAAGCAACCAGTGATGAGACTCCTCCCCGAGTGTTCGTTTCCCAAAGTTGGCCTGTGTTGGGAGAGGAGCCAAAGCAAAGGTTTCTCTTACAAAGAGTAGGACTACAGCTCCCAAAATCCCCTGGTCACTATGGTAAAAGTCTTCCCAAGCTCTGCAGCCGAGTGCTTGAGCAGCAAAAGTCTACATGACAACAGGTTAACAGCATGGAGGGGTCCTCTAGTGGTTCCCAACCTTTGGTCCTCCATTTGTTTTGGATTTCAGCTCCCAAAAGCCCCAGCCAACTTGGCCAATAGTCAGTAATTATGGGAGCTGAAGTCCAAAACATCTGAAGGATCAAAGGTGGGAAACCGCTCCCTGAAGAGGAGCCTGCCTATCCCTTACCCAGCGACATCACATTCTGGTAATTCTCCTGCATGACCTCCTTGTAGAGGGCTCTTTGGGTCCAGTTCAAGAGAGCCCACTCTGCTTCTGTGAAATAGATGACCACATCCTCAAATGTCACAGGGCCCTGGAAGAAGGGAGAAAATTTATTTATTTAAATTATTTATTATTTACATAGTGTGTGTGTGTGTGTGTTGTGTGCCTTCAAGTCATTTCTGTCTTATGGCTACCCTATCATGGGTTTTTCTTGGCAAGATTTGTTCAGAGGAGGTTTGCCAGTGTGACTTGCCCAAGGTCACCCACTGGGTTTCATGGCTGAGCAAGAATCGAACCCTGATCTCCAGAGTTGTAGTCCAGCACTCAAACCATTGTGCCACAGTGGCTCTCATTTACACAGTTCATAGTACAAATTGTATCATCCATAATTTATAATATATTTCTCCTCCCTTTCCCTCCTCCCACAAACAAACACTCAGAGGGTTTACATTCCATTTAAATTAACAATCGTTCTCGGAGATACAGAAAATATTAATTTCTTTACTTCTTCATACCCCATTTCTTCTTCTACTTTCTTAATCACAATTTCCCATTGATCTTTCCATGATTCTTTATTGCTTTGTCCAATATATTTATGCCTAAGGAAATCAAATAATAGATATTCTTTTATTTTTTAAAAATAAGACTTATTCCAATCAGATTTCTTTTTCCATCCAAAAGTAATCCCTGCATGGGAAAAGGGGAGAAAATGAAACAAAAACACTCAGGATCTCACACTTAAAGCACTACAATTCCACAGACTGCCCTGGCTCCACCCTATGGAAACATGGGATTTGTAGTTGGAGATATTTAGAATTTTCAGTCAGTACCTCACTGAACTACAAACTCTAGGATTTCATAGGCAGTTAAAGTGGAATCATAGTGTTATATAAATAATCTAGAGTGAAAGGGTCCCTGATCTCCCAAATCTGTATTTAAAATTTTCCATCAGATAGTATAGGCCCTTACCAAAATATGAGTTGATTCACCCTTATCCAGAATTTTAAAATATTCCAAAAACTAAAACTTTTTTCATGGCTGGCTGAGATAGGGATACTTTTGCTTTCTGACGGTTTGATGTACACAAACTTTTTTCAGGCACATACTTACTAAAAATAATTGTATATAAAATTACCTTCTGGCTATGTGTATAATGCATATATGAAAAATAAATGAATTTTGTGTTTGGACTTGGGTCCCATTTCCAAGATATCTCATTATGTATGTATATACAAGTACAGGTAATCCAAAATTCCAAAAAAATCTGAAATCCAAAACACCCCTGGTCCCAAGTATTTGGGAAAAGAGAGACTCAACCTGCAAAAATCCCAAGGCTCCACAATCATGCCAGTTAAAGTGGAATCATAGTGCTATAACTGTGTAGTCTGAAAGGGCCTCAGATTTTCCTGGCCTGTGCCGCAGGAAAATCAGAGTCTTCTGATTCTGATTCTGAAAAAATAGAGTTCTGACCTGTAATGTTTTGAGGCCAACCTCCCAGAATTTGACAAGACATTTTGCCCAATGTAAGCAGATTTACCCCATTTCTTCATACACATTTCCTCCTCCCATCTCAGTAGAGTGGGTCCTTGGTATCCGCTGGAGTTTGGTTCCAAGGCCCCCTATGGATACCAAAATCTGTGGGTGCTCAAGTCACGTTATATACAATAGCATAGTAAAATTGTGTCCCTTATATAAAATGGCAAAAGAAGGTTTGCATTTTGGAATTTTTATATTTTGAAAATATTTCCAAGCCGTGGATCACAGAATCATAGAATTGGAAGAGACCCCAAGGGCCATCCAGTCCAACCCTCTATCATGCAAGAACCCAAAATCAAACCATCCCCAACAGATGGCCATCCAGCCTCTGTTTAAAGACCTCCAAAGAAGGAGACTCCGAGGGAGTGTGTTCCACTGTCGAACAGCTCTCACTGTCAGGAAGTTTCTCCTAATGTTGAGGTGGAATCTCTTTTCCTGTAGCTTGCATCTGGAGCAGCAAAAAACAAGCTAGCGCCCTCCTCAATATGACATCCCTTCACATATTTAAACTGGGCTATCATATCCCCTCTTAACCATCTCTTCTCCAGGCTAAACATACCCAGTTCCCTTAGTCGTTCCTCGTAGGGCATAGTTTCCAGTCCTTTCATCATTTTAGTCGCCCTCCTCTGGACACGCTCCAGTTTTTCAACATCCTTTTTGAATTGTGGTGCCCAGAACTGGACACAGGATTCCAGGTGGGTCTGACCAAAGCAGAATACAGTGGCACTATTACTTCCCTTGATCTACAATACAGTGGCACTATTACTTCCCTTGATCTAGAATCCATGGATAAAAAGTCCATGGATATAATTGAATCCATGGATAAAAAGTCCATGGATATGGAGGGCCAACTATAAAAACCCACCAGCAGCTTTGGGAAGCAAGCCCTACTTACCAGATTAATCTTCTGTTCGTTTTCCTCACCAACGAACAGGGAGGTCATTCCGCAGCCTGTGAAAGTGAACAGAGAGAAGGAGGTTGTTGTGAGCAAGGTTTTCAAATCATGCTGCATCCAACCCCATGGCACACCGTACAGAGGAGATCATACATGACAGGTAAGGACACAAGACTCTGAATGGGGATATTCATCTTAAAGCAACAAGATGTCTTGTTCTTCTTGTTGTTATTGTGGGCCTTCAAGTCATTTCCAACTTATGGTGACCCTAAGGCAAACCTACTGATTGGCCACTGTGCAATGATAGCCAAACCTATTGGGTGGCCACTGTGCAATGGTAGCCAATCCTACTGGGTGTCAAGGGTGAAATGGTAGCCAATACTACTAGTTGGCCACTGTGCAATGATAGCCAAACCTACTGGTTGGCCACTTTGTAATGGTAGCCAAACCTACTGGGTGGCCAGTGTGAAATGGTAGCCAAACCTACTGGGTGGCCAGTGTGAAATGGTAGCCAGTCCTACTGGGTGGCCAGTGTAAAATGGTAGCCAATCCTACTGGATGGCCACTGTGCAATGGTAGCCAATCCTACTGGGTGGCCACTGTGCGATGGTAGCCAAACCTACTGGGTGACCAGTGTGCAATGGTAGCCAATCCTACTGGGTGGCCACTGTGCAATGCTAGCCTGTGGAGTGTCTAATTTGCCATGACCTTGATGTATCATGGCATCCCTTATACACAACCAGACATTGTCTATGCGGCACCCTATGTGCATTCGGGCACCAGCAAGCATGTTCCAATGTGCATCAGGCACTTTTACTGTGCGTCAGAACACTCTTGCTGGTGCCTCAATGCTTATCTTTGCAATTCGCTATACAGTGGGCCCTTAGTAAACGTTGGGCTTTGGTTCCAGAACCCTCCGTGGATACCAAAAACCTTGGATGCTCAAGTCCCATTAAATATAATGGCAAAGTGAAACAGTGTTCTTTATATAAGATGGCAAAAACAAGGTTTGCTTTTGGAATATATATTATTTTTGAATTTTTTCAAGCCATGGATAGTTGAATCCATGGATTAGAAAAATCCGTAGAGACAGAGGGCCAGTGGGATATAACCGAGCTCTGCTGTTTTTCTGCAACATGGCGACAGATTTGTAAAGTTCTGAAATGCAGATCAAGATGTCAAATCTCTTCCAAAATTGTTCTGTGGAAATTTCTGATCAGAAATTAAAGGGAAGGAATTCTAGGAGTCTTGCTTTAACCGTCTTCATCCTCTCAGACCATTCCACTCACTTAAGATGGAAAGGTGTACAGTGGTCCCTCCACATTTAGGGTTAGGGGTAAAGGACTTCCGTGAATGTGGAAAAACCTCAAATAATAAAAAACACTATTCCAGGGGTAGGCAACTTTTCCCCTTTAAGGGCCGAAGGACTTCAGCTCCCAGAATCCCACGAGCTATTGGCCAACATGGGACTATTAGCCAACATGGCTGAGGCTTCTGGGAGCTGAAGTCCCTCGGCCCTTAAAGGGGAAAGGTTGCCTACCCCTGCACTATTCTTTTTACCTGAGAGAACACCTCTCTAGGAATCTCCAAGGCAACTCTACGGTCAATATCTGCCAGAGGTTGACTACACAGTCGCCCCTCCGTTTTCACAGAGGATCCATTCCAGACCCACCCACACCGCGCAAAAATGGAAATTATCAATATTCAAACTCCATTGGCTTGAATGGCAGTGTGCGCCTGCGGCACGTGTCCCATTTTGTCCCCCTCCATTTGCCACCTGCGAAGGGGCGAGGGACATGGACTCCAAATCCGCAAAAATGGAGGGCAGCTGTAGAATGATGCTGGAGAACCTGCAAATGCCTAGAGAAGTGTTTTCTCTAGAACAGGGGTAGGCAACCTTTCCCCTTTAAGGGCCGAGGGACTTCAACTCCCAGAATCCCAGGAGCTATTGGCCAACATGGGACTATTGGCCAACATGGCTGAGGCTTCTGGGAGCTGAAGTCTCTTGGCCCTTAAAGGGGAAAGGTTGCCTACCTCTGCTCTAGAAGCTTATACATTCTCCAGCACAACTCTATGGTCAGCTTCTGACAAAGTGGCACTTGAAGACTTAGAAATTCCTAGAGAGGACATATTAATCAAAGCTGCAAACAATCAAATCCGGAAAAATGAAAGCTGTAATTACTTTTCACTTACTTCAATGTGCGGCAAGCCAGGGCTGCTACGTTTGGGGACCCTCCTGGTCATTGTGCTGAAGGGGGTCCTGGCAACGTCCTCCTCTGTAGCGTCAACACCATGGGATTGCAAGTAGAAAGGTAGACCACTGTGTACGCCACCTGAGGTTTTAAATGGATATGTATGAATTCTTCTCACCAGCCTGCAGCATTAACAAAGAACGGGGGGAACCTCCCTTGTTGTTGTTGTTGTTGTGTGCCTTCAAGTTGTTTCCAATTTATGGCGACACTATCACGGGGTTTTCTGGGCAAGTTTCTTCAGAGGGGGTTTGCCACTGCCATCCTCTGAGGCTGAGAGAATGTGACTCACCCAAGATCTCCCAGCTGAGCCGGGATTCGAACCCTTGTCTCCAGAGTCACAGTCCAGCTTTCAGACCACTACACCACGCTGGCTCTCATCCACAACTCTTAATCTAACACAACTATGGTAAATAATCTCCACTCTGGCATAAAGCCTTTTTTTCCGGAGAGGTTTGTAGAGTTTTTAGCTGCACAAAGCCTAAACTCCTCTGAATTGCGTGTGTATTTTATGAATTGAATGAGTATTTTATTCATATAGACAAACCCTGTGTGTGTGTGTGTGCAAGCCATTTATACACACACACATACACATATATACACAAACACACTTTTCTCTTTGGACCTTTCATTGGAAAAAACAGTCTCACATGTTGCGGAGTTTCAATGGATCAGAAACCAAGTAGGAAAGGGGTTTTAGGGCCTTTGCAGACTGCTAGAAATAGTGCAAATTGAGTCCACTTTAAGGGTTAGGGAATCATGGGAACTGTAGTTTATTGTGGCATCAGAGCTCTCTGACAGAGAAGGCTCAATGTCTCAGAAAAAACTACAATTCCCATGATTCCCTAGCACTAACCCTAACCCTTAAATGGACTCAATCTGCACTATTTCTGGCAGTCTGCAAAGGTTTTTAGGTGCTTTTAATGATCACAACTATTCCTTGAGACACACATGCACACTTTATTTCTTTCTTGTTGTTGCTGTTGTTGTGTGGCTTCAGGTTGTGTCCAACTTATGGCGACTCTGTCATGGGTTTTTCTTGGCAAGTTTTGTCCAGAGGGGGTTTGCCGTTGCCATCCTCTGAGGCTGAGAAAGTGGGACTTGCCCAAGGTCACTGGTTTTTACATGGCTGAGTTGGGATTCAAACCCTGGTCTCCAGAGTCATAGTCCAACCCTCAAACCGCTAGGCAAGATGATGTGTGTCTCTGGCATGGGGCACACGTAGACCCTTGTTTATTTTTCGTTCACATTTTGTAGGACCTTAATCCAATCCACACTGCAGAAATAATCTAGTTTGACACCACTCAGGGCTGGGGAATGATGGGAATTGTGGTGGCACCAGGCCACCCTGACAGAGGAGGATAAATGCCTCACAAAACTATAGTTTCCAGATTTCCCTAGCAATGAGCCAGGGCAGTTAAAGCAGTGTCAAACTGGATTATTTCTGCAGTGCAGCTCAGCACCTTGTCCTCCTTTGTGGTTGGGACATCTGGACATCCTGGTCTGAGAGGTCTAGTTCACAAAAAGTAACTTTTCCAAGCTCTGAAAGTACCTGGGAGAGAGGATAGAGAGCTTTTGTTGTGTGCCTTCAAGTCAACTTCTGATTTACGGTGACTTATACCACGAGGTTTTCTTGGCAAGACTGGGTTCAGAGGGGGTTTGCCATTGCCATCTTTGAGGCTGAGAGTGTGTGACTTGCCCAAAGTTGCTTTCCAAGGCTGTGGAGGGCATAATACTCTGGTCTCCCTGACTTCTCAAACCACCTTCCTAAAAAGCACACAGCTGATCATGTTCTGCATGGCTATAAAAGATGTAAAGTCAGCTTCTCTGCTTATGTTTAAAAAGTCTTTCTTCCTTTATTCTCTAAATCCGGGAAACTGCATTTTTGGTTACTACCGATCTTATCATTTCCCAGAAAACCAACACCATCAGCAGCTTCTCAGAAGTTAGAAAATTTGGGTAACCTGGACTAGGTGAATTTTGAATACAGTACAGGTATACCATGGTGTAGTGGTTTGAATGCTGCACTACGACTCTGGAGACCAGGGTTCGAATCCTGGCTCGGCCATACAAACCCACTGGGTGGTCTTGGGTGAGTCACACTCTCTCAGCCTCAGGGGAAGGCAATGGTAAACCTCCTCTGAACAAATCTTGCCAAGAAAACCTCTTGATATGGTCGCCGTAAGTCGGAAATGACCTGAAGGCACACAATAACAACAACAACACATACACATAGATATTAACCTGGAGAGGAGGAACCTATTGAGCTACAGGTGTTGCTGGATTGCAACTCCCAACATCCCACACCACTGACTGATGGCTGATGGGAGTTGGAGTCTAACAGTCTCTGGAGAAACACAACAACAACAACAACAATGTGAGGAAGAGAGAGAGAGAGAAAGAGAGAGAGAAATGGGATGGGAAGCAGGAAGAGAGACTCCCAACTCCAAGGCGGGAGAGACTACAACTCTCATCATCCACCACATCGCTGGGGACAATGGGGGCTGTAGTCCAGGGGAACTATACCCAATAGAGAGAGAGAGAGTTGAGACTCCCAACTGGTGGGTGGGGACAGACTACAATTCCCATCATTCCCCACATTGCAGGGGACAATGGGAGCTGTAGTCT
>CM034703.1:323728868-323744970 GCA_020142125.1 Phrynosoma platyrhinos
GGAGGGAGGCCGGCTAGCGTCCTCATAAAGCCCCGTGTGAAAACGTCCACTGACTGTCATATTTTGGACACATCATGAGAAGGCATGAATAGTTGGAAATGACAAGAATGTTAGCAAAGGTGGAGGGAAGTAGAAAGGGAGGAAGGCCACCTGCTAGATGGATGGACTTTATTAAAGAGACCACAAACATGAGTTTGCAGGAGCTGGGCAGAGCAGTAGAGGACAGGGGGGCCTGGAGATGTCTCATCCATAGGGTCGCCATGGGTCGAGACCAATGCGAAGGCAGTGAACAACAACAACACCTGTACTATGTATGCAAGGCTGGAGAGGAACATGGCTGGAGAGAGATGCAAGGATTTGTGAATTGACAGGAGGTTTGGATTCGTGATAAGTACTACGATTGGATTCCCACCATTTCACAGATCCTCAGTCTCTCTCTAGACTCATTATGTGTATGTAAACACAAGTATTCCATTTTTTAAAAAAAAAATTGAAATATTGAATATTTCTAGTTGCAGGCATTTTGGATAAGGGATACTCAGTCTGTAAAATTAGCTTGTGTTTTAAGCTAATTTTAATGTATACTTGATTTAATATATTTTTAAGGGGGATGATATGTTCATGATATTTGTATTGTATAGGATTGTATTTTAGATTGTAAGCCGCCTGGATAGCCTTGGCTTAAGGCGGGATATAAATAAAATGTTGTTGTTGTTGTTATTGTTGTTGTTGTTATTATTATTATTATTATTATTATTATTATTATTATTATTATTATTAAAAGATTTCATTCCCCAACTTACTTGCTGACTCAATTACGGTGGCTGCAATGTAAAGGGATGTTCCAATGAGGTCCTGCAGAGGGCGCCCCAGTTTCTCAGAGAGAAGGCTGCGTTTTAGGGTTAATGAACCAACGCCATCTGTTACCTGATTTGGGAAGAATTAGGATGGAGTGCAGGGGAAAAACAAAATCAGTTCAATCATATGCATGTTTACAAGGCAAACACAAATCTCTTGGCTGCTGAGATGATGAAAGATCTGGAATGGGTTGAAGGAGTCAAGGGGTTACAATATGGACTTGATTGCAAGAGTCTTGTTCTCGACGCAATCAGGTTAAAGAAAGGAAATGCATATATATTGGTTTGGGAGCAGTCCTTATTGTGCATTTATTCAATTGCGGGACTGGGGTTGTTGCAACTATGGATGGTGCTGCACTGTTTCCCAGACTACTCCTTAACCCTCCTTCCCTGCCCTATTGTTCTTCCCAACATACCTTTCATTATTATTTTTTCTCTTTTTAACACAATTTAGCAACTATGGTCCAAAACACACTGCAGAAATAATCCAGTTTGAGACCACTTTAACTGCCCTGGATCAGTGCTAGGGAATCCTGGAAATTGTAGTTTATTGTGGCACCAGAGCAAAACTACAGTTCTCAGAGTTCCGTAGCATTGAGCCAAGGCAGTTAAAGCGGTCTCAAACTGGATTATTTCTGCAGTGTGTTTTGGCAATCTGATTGGGGGGAGGGGAGAGAAAAGAAAATATATAAAAAAGGGGGGGGGCAGGTTGCTCGGGACTAGCAAGGGAAATGGGGAGAAGGAGAAAGACGGAGACTGAGACTATGTGACTGCCCAATGCTGGAATTGCAGCTGGAAACACAGCATGGGAAGGTAATGCAACAGCAGCACAATTGGAAGCTATTGACTGGTTTTCCCCGACAATTAAAAGGTGCACCACAGTCATGGGGGACTAGAGACCAGCTACAGGTCACTCACCACTTTATTTGGTAAGGCCTGGCTATAGACAGTACCTTGTTGTTGTGTGCCTTCAAGTCATTTCCGACTTATGACATTCCTAAGGCAACCCTATCATGTTTTTTTTTTTTTTTGCAAGATTTGTTCAGAGGAGGTTTGCCATTGCCTTCCCCTGAGGCTGAGAGTATGTGATTTGCCCAAGGTCACCTAGTGGGATTCCTTAGCTGGGAATCAAACTCTGGTCTCTATAGAGTCGTATTCCAACACTTAAACCACTACATCGTGCTTCAGTTCCACTTTTCTACCCTCTTGAGATAATCTCTTATATCCAGAAGGCCAAAAGTTCTCCAATCAAGATTTATGGATTGAGCTCTTTTGTTTTCAGGAACAGGCACCAGGGCTGGGACCCAGGGAAAGAGTGCATCTGAACATGCACAGAAAATTCTGTTTCACTATCGAGCAACCTTGTAGAGAAACGGTTGAGTTCTCTTACCGGGACCTGTTGCTCCAGTCCTGTGATATACATTTTCCCGCCGTTTTCATCACTCACACCAAACCTTACGTAAGCTGTGCCACTGACCCCTTTCCCATAGAAAAATCTGTCAAGAAGCAAAAAAGCATGGATAATTTAAAGGTGGGCTCTCTTGAGAACATGGCGTGACGGCACCAGAGGGGGCCCAACCAGGTGTCACCCCTCTTCTCATGTGTCACCCCGTGCAGGTCACCCCCAGCACCCCCCTAGTGATGTACAGATGGTCCCTAAGGGGCAGCTCTGTGCCGCCCCTGGGAGCGCCAGATCAGAGCCACAGCAACCATGTGCCACAGCCCTGATCTGGCACTTCACCGCTCTTTTCGGAGCTCTTTTTGGAGCGGCAGAAAGCCGGACTTGCTGTGGTGGCAGCGGCTTTTCTGGGCTGCTTTGGCACAGCGTGTCTGTATGCTACACCAAGGGAGTGCCCAGATGCCGCCCACCATGAACTGGGGCGCATGGCGTGATGGCGGCATCAGGGCGGCCAGTGTGCAGTCACCATGCCCAGCTCCACCCCCAGGCCGGCCTTTTTGGGCAGTCTGTACAGTCTGTGAGTCTAACCTATCTGGATGATGCTGGATTGGGGAGGGTTATTGTAACTTGTCTTATTCTAGACTGAAATCCAACACGAAGGTCTTGCAAAGATGCATGTGTGTGTGTTTATGGGACATTATTAATTAATTAATTGTATCAGAAATGAGTGCAACTTACTTAGCCTCAAGGTCAATTTGTAGTTCAGAGTCCTGTTCTCCTGAGATCAGGATGTACTTCCGTTCTGGAACAATCGTCACCTCAAAATGGGGGAGCACTGATGAGAGAAAGAAAGATGGCAGGACAGAATTTAATCAGATGCAGTTTTATTCTCCATTTCTGTAAAAACACCTTGATCTGACATTTAAGTTCCTCTGCAACCTGAGAGGATTGTAAAAATGAATCCCTTTTGACACAAAGAAGCAGCATACCATTACTTTAATTAGCAAATAACTGTACTTCTAATAGAATATATTTATCTCTTTTGTCTACAGTATCATCAATGTACATCAAAAGAGATGCAGCCAAACACTGCACCTGTTGAATTACAGCCTGCCATGCAAGCTTTTTGAAGCACATATATCTAGGGAGGGGCAGGAAGAATGCAACAACCCCAAGAACATACCATATTTTTTCACCTCAAACTCTGTTGTTGAGTTCGAATCCAGCGTGTGGACAAAATAGGCTGTGATACGCCAGATGCCAGGCCTAGAAGGGAGAAAAGGAAAAGGAACAAGATGGAGCCTGAGCCAGTCCAGAAAAGGCCAAGAGACTCCAAAGAACCACTGAACCATTTCACATGTCAAATGGTGCTATGAAATTGCACTTCCTAAACTTCAGCTTTCCCATGCTAAAGACCGCAAGACATTTACCTCTAAGGCTGGGGTAGAGTTTGTGCAGCCCCTCCAGATGTTATTTGATCGAAGGTGCATCTATATTGTAGAAATAATACATTGTGACACTACTTTAAATGCTATAGCTCCATCCTAGGGAATCCTGCGATTTGCAGTTTTACAAGATCTTTAGTCTTCTCTGCCAAAGAGTGTTGATGCCTCACCAAACTACAAATCCCAGGATTCTGTAGATGGAGCCAGGGAAGTTAAAGAGGTGTCAAGCTGCATTATTTCTATAGTGTAGAACCACCTTGAAACTCCCAGCACCATACCTCCACCTATCCTGATTTGGTAGGGCAGAGTCTTGGTTAATCCTCTGCTGTCCCACTTTTTCAGCTGCATTTAAAATGTCCCAATTTCTCTCTCCTCCTCCCACCTTTCCCCTCTGCCTTCAGCTTACTTCAGTTGCTGCAAATTGAATTCAAAGTGCAAAAATAGAATCAGAAAATTGGAAGGAACAAAAGGTTCAACCACCTGCTAAGCAGACATGCATAAAAAAGCACTCCTGAAAGCAGACCATCCAATCTCTTTTTAAAACCCTCCAAAGAAAGAGACTCCATCACCCTCCAAGGCAGTCTATTCCACTGTCAAACAGTTCTTACAGTAAATAATTTTTTTCTAATGTTTAGATGGAATCTCTTTTCTTGTATAGTGAATTCATTGCTTTGTTTTCCAGGCCTCATTCCCACTACATTATAAACCGGTTTGCTAACCAGTTTGAAGTGGTTTAAATGACCCTGGTTCAACATGTACAAGAAGACTGTAAACTCAATATAATCACATGGTTTGGTTTTTTAATAACCTTCTCTTTGACTGTTATATCTTTATTTTGAAATCTTAGTAACTCTGTAAGAATAACTTGGAGTAACTTTATAGTAACTTTGTAAGAAGCAGATCCATGAAAAACTTCTTGAAAAAGTAAAGATTGCTGTTGGTAGTGTGATTTAAATACTAAGTAAGGTAAAAAGAAAGTTAAGAGTTAAATTGGTTCCCAACCATTATGAATGTAGAAGTTTTTTTATTCTCACAAATATAACTAATTACTAGAAATGACTAGTATGTAAATAATACCATTAGCTATCTTTTATTTGTATGTTATAAAGGTTATAAATAAATTATATTTTTTTAAATGACTCTGGTTCACACTTGAGCTGAATCACTGAAGCGGTTTGGCGAAGTCCCCCCCCCCCATGCTAGAAGCTTTTAATGTGTGTCTTTTTCTGTGTCTTTTGCAATAAATCGATTCAGTGCAAGTGTGAACAGGATGCAAACTGGAATCGATTTAAATCTGCCCTTTAAATCTGTCAGCTGGCTGAAGAGGGTCCACTTTGAATCAATTCATTAGTCAATGTGAATGACAAGTGGGTTATTTTACAACAAGAAAATGCGACTGGCCCCACAAGAACCATACCATAGCAAAGAAGTCTCCATGAAAAAAACTTGGATCACCTATGAGAATCTGTTAATAAAATCTAATGCTGGGGTTAGAATAAAAACGAGAGAGGAATTATAGCAAGAGGGTTTGGACATCAATTGGTTAAAATACTTACAAAAAAAATCAGACTTTAAAAAGGACACAGAAAAGTATGGCACTGAAAAAGAACCAAAAACTTTTGACAAAATCTTAAAGGAAGGAGATCATCATTGGAAAATAAAGACATATAAATTGCTACTAGAAATAGAAATAGGAGACGAAATAGTGGAAAAAATATGATAAAATGGATGCAGAACTTCAGGAATTCAATACCTTTACAAAGTTGGGAGAATGCTTGGAAAAATAATATCAAATTTACTAAATGCAATGCTTTAAAGGAAAACTTTCATAAAATCTTCCACAGATGGTACACGACCACCTCTAGATTAGCAAGAATGAATAAACGGAATGATAACAAATGTTGGAAATGTAAGGAAGAAGTTGGCACTATGTCCCATATGTGGTGGCATTGCAGTAAGGTTAAAGAATTCTGGGGGGAAATTCATAAGACTGTGTGTAAAATAATACAGAAAAACATTCCCTTAAAGCTAGAGTTGTTTCTTCTAAATATAATAGACATGATGGAGCCTGAGTTAAGTCAGAATGAAAAGAGTGTCATATTCTACATGGTTACAGCTGCATGAATGGTATATGCAAGGCATTGGAAATCTGAGGTAATTCTGCCACTACAGGACTGGGAAGCTAAACTAAATGAACTGGCAACCATTGATAGGCTCTCCATGTTCATAGCAGGGAAATCAACCCAACAATATGAAAGGAAATGGAGATAAGTTCACAATTGCTGCAACCAAGATATATTTAAAGACTCTTTAGAAAAAAAAAGTATAGAAAAAAATCCTATGATTAACAGAGTTGTAGTAATAGGGTCAATATAAATTTTTTACCCCCAACGAAGGAAGATCTTGTCAAATGAGGTACAGAAGTCAATCAAATCTTAAATTTCTGGTTTCTGTATTTATGTATAACACTAGTAAGATTATGAGTTGCTATTTTGTTTTTGCTTTCTCTCTTTCTCTCTCTTATAGTTTTGTATTGTAATGTTGTAAATCAATAAAAAGTATTAATAAAAAAAGAAAGAAAATGTAATTGGGGAAAAGGTAGTGTGAACCACGCTCCGCTGTCAAACCGATCCATCAATTTGGATTGCAAACTGATTTATTTGTAAGTTGGAATGAGGCCCTAGTGTCTAGGAACAGCAGAGAACAGGCTTGCACCTTCCTTTACACGATATCCTTTCAGATATTTAAAGAAGGCTATCATGTCACCTTTTCTCTTCTCCAGGCTAAACATGTCCAGCTCCCCCAGTCATTCTTCATAAGGCTTGTTTTCCAGACTTTTGATCATGGTGGTCGCCCTTCTATGTCTGGAGCTGAGTCTTTCAGGCTGCATGCCATAGTTAACAAGAGTTTGGTTTGCCTGCCATAGCTTTGCTTACTTACAGTGTATTTTAGGGTATAATACTGGATGATGGCACATGTAGTCCTAAATTAATTGCTTGGGCTTTTGCTCACATTCCTTTGCTGGTTAATGAGAAGATTGGAAGAAGAGAAGAGAGGATGGTTGAAAATTTCAAGGTAGTCTCATGAGAATAGGGTGAAAGGAGGGGCGAACATGGGAAAAAAGGAGAAACCAGTTTGATTTTATGGGCAAATCAGGTGTCAACTCAAAATCTGAATTATTGTATTGTGTTAACACTGGTAGCTCAGTCCTGGCAACATATGTCTGTGGAGAACATCTGTTATTGTTGTGTGCCTTCAAGTTGTTTTTGACTTATGGTGATCCTAAGATGAACCTCTCATGGAGTTTTCTTGGCAAGATTTCTTCAGAGGAGATTTGCAAATACTTTCCCCTGAGGCTGAGAGTGTGTGACTTGCCCAAGGTTTCATGGACAAAGCTGGGAATTGAACCCTGGTCTCCAGAATTGTAGTCCAGCACTCAAACCACTATGCCACCCTGGCTATCATTTGAGAACATCTATAGTTTCTGAATAAGGGTTTTTTCTGGCTTTCACTACTGAAGCCTGGATTTCTGAACTGAAGTGTTTTAGTATATGACATTCTCTTGCTGATATCCTTCTTGAATTTTGGTGCCCAGAACTGGACACAATCTTCCAGCTGTGGTCTGACTAAAGGAGAACAGAGTAATGCTACTACTTTCCTTGATTCTGGCCACTATGCTGCACTTCATGCTGGGTTTGGGCCTGGTTTCGTTGCTGCAGAAACTTACTCAGAGATGTCAGGAATTGACAGATGATCTTTGATAACAAAATTTGCTGGCATGCGTTCAGTTTTTCGGACCTGAAGACCTCGAGAGTTCTGATAGAAACAAGGAAATAAGATAAATTGTGGAGATGTTAAAGTGTTGAAAGTAGCATGTTTTGTCCCTCAAGGATAATACATATTTCTCTCCACCTCCCCCCTACCCATCTTTTAGCTTGATAATAAATGGTTGATTACCTGAACAGTGATAACAACAGGTTCAACACTTGGCCGCAGTTTGTGATCCAGGGCAAAGACTCGGAAATTCACTGGAACAAAAGAATCATATATGAGAAAGGCAAGACAGAAAGACAACAAACCCTTGTCAAAAAGATAAATCTCTTTGTGACAATGACTGTAGCATTGCCCCAGGTTAGATTGGGGTTCATGGTTTATATATTTATATATTTAGTTATTTAACAGACTTTTCTTTTTTGGGTCCCAGCATGGGGACCCCTAACAGATAACAACAGCGTAAAATAAAAGTGTAGGTGAAATCTTGTTTTACAAAAATTAAAAAAACAATTAAATAACATTTATGTTCAAAAACTAAACCGATCAATAAAATATTAGTTGTCCCATGCTGGGACACAAAAAGAAAAGTATAAATTGAATAAATAAATGAATACACAAACAAACAAACCACCAAACCCGTCTAACCTGGGACAATGCTACATTCATCACAAAGAGATTTATGATCTTTTAAACACACACACACACAATAAACATAATACATATTGTGTGTGTGTGTGTGTTTAAAATACATTTAAAATGTAATTGAGAAGATACAAGATAAAAACACAACACAATACTTTCAAACACCCTTTTGCCCTTGGGTTAAATATCAAAGGCTTCCTTAAACAGAAAGGTAGAAAGACCTGCCAATGGAAAGACTGCAGACCTCTTGTTGAAGAGAGTTCTAGTTTTCTAAGACTGTTTTTCAGATATGCGGACTGGAGAGAGGACCTGTACAGTATTTTTTAAAGCTAAAGGGTCTTAATTGCTTATTCAAGACCAAGAGCTGTGACAGTTAAAGGGGCATCAAATCACATTAATTCTGCATCGTTGATGCAGCCTCAGGTGAGTTTTTACATGGAAAAAGATGTTTGCAGAATGGGAAGGTTTTGCAACAGGCGTTATTCATAGCAGTGATTCTTATATCAGATGAGGAAGAGAAGTGAATCCACTCTAGGTGTTTTTAGCCCAAACTTTAAATGAAACAAGCAAGGGCCTGAACCTATTTTAGAGATTGGGGGTGCAGACATGTAAGACAGCTGTTCCAGGAAAAGGGAGAACAATAGCGTTAACAAAAAGAAGAGGGAGACACACCCTAGAAAGCTACAGAAAAGAGAAACAAAAGGGAAGATCACCAAATAAAGACTTTACAAGGACTGGAAAAGAGCGCAGATGAAAAAGAGCAGTGTGTAAGTTCAAAGAATAAAGTCCAAAGAGAAAAAAAGGTGTAACAAACTTCAAGAAGGACTACTAAGATATAAAGATATCGGGGCAAATTATATGGAAAGAAGGGAAAGAAAGACAAAATACTGGTAAAAAGAGGAGAAGGGTGGTTCAAGAGAAGAAAGGGAGGAAAATAAGGACAACAAGAAGAGCAGGAAGGAAGAGAGAGAGCAAAAAAGGAGGAGGAGAAGAAACTCAGTGGAGGAACTTTCTTTTTTATGGACACTTGGGAAACGGTGTGAAGAAGAGAAAAAGTAAGGGGAAAAAATACATGGGTAAAAATAATTTAAGACTGACAACCTAATCAATTGTAATTGAATAAGATATAAAGTGATATATAGTAGAAGGTTTTGAATTAGATTTTAAATAATAAGAATGATTTACATGGTGTAACAAACTTAAGTTTGGTATCTGCTAATTTCAGATAATGCTGTTATTAACATTAATTTCATATGCAGTACATATAACATTTGAAGCTGTATTATCATTTTTGCTAACTTTTCTTATCTTCTCACGCCTTTATAAATTTAATTAAAAGGAAAAATTTGAGAAAATGGTAACTAAAAAAGGATCAATACAAACACACCTACAGATCCCAACCCAAAGAAGAGGATCTGTAGAAGACTCAATGAGAACAATAGACCCTAACATGCTACTTCTTGAGGAAATTAGGAAAATACATCAGGAAATGAAAGAAATGAAAAATAAAATGTAAGAAGATTTAAGAGAAGCTTGCCAAGAAATGAGCGAGGAGATTAAAGAGACCAGAGCAGATATTAAAAAAGATTTGAAAAAAGAGCTGGACTGTCTTGGTAAAAAAAAAAAAAAATGGAAAAAATAACATCTGATTTGTCCAAAACTCAAAAAGAAGTAGAAAAGATAAAGGACAGAACATTGTAACTAGAAAAAACATCGAAAGAAATCCGCCAACAACAGACTCAACATAACATGAGGGACTGGTCTAATGAATTAAGATACAGAGAAAAATGCATAAAACTTAGAGGGGTTCCAGCAAAGAAAAATGAAGATCTAATTATGAGAATTATACCACCTTTAGCACAATTCATCAGATATGGTACTGAACGATTATTAACAGAATTGGATAAAACCATTAGAATAAACTCCATACAAGCTAAAGAATGCAAGATTCCTCAAGATATAGTTGTCTGCTTTGTCAAGTCCATGATAAGAGATCAAATCATTCATAAAAGTTACGAGAATAGACTTTTAGTTGAAAACAATGAAGTAAAAATCTTTAAAGATATTCCTCCACAGCTGATGTTAGAGTGACAAAAATATAAATTTCTGACTTAATTGTTGCAGGATATGAAATTGGAATTCAGATGGGAGAAGATTGAAGGATCGAAGGATAAACAGAAAAGATATAGAATCAACAATGTAGAAAAAGCTAAAAAAATGGAACAATGTCTCATAAAAGAAAGGAGAGATAGAGGAAGAGAATTTGAAGAGGAAAATACAGAAAGATTACATCATACAAGAGAATGGAGAGCAAAGAGAAACAGAGAAAACAGAAGAGAAGAGGAAGATAACTCCAAGGATGAAAAAGAAAAAGAAAGGAAAGACAGTCCAGAAATAAGAAAAGAGACCCAAGATGAACAAGAAAAAGTAGACAACGAATTTGACCCCAGATACAAGAATCGAAGTGGAAATGAACAAGAGACCATGACTGGACACTAAAAATAAACAGGAGTTCAATACTGTACAAGCGTAAGAAGTTTATATGAAAAAATACTAGACATACAAACACTATAAATAGAAGACTAACTGTATATTTTACAAGAAATCTAAATATAAAAATTCATAAATAAATGGATAAATAAATAAACAAATAAAATAAAAGTCCAAAATAAAAGAAACATCTCACAGGGGTGGCTGGGGTGGCATATCATCAAAAAAATAGTAATATTGAAGAACCAAATATGGTAATAAACATAATATCATGGAACGTCAAAGGAATAAACAACAAACACAAACAAAGCTTAGTTTTCCATCAGATTGAAAAATTAAAAGGAGACATTGTTTGTTTGCAGGAAACGAAGATTAGAGACAATGAGGCTAAATAATTAAAAAATTCAAGTCTAGGAGAATGCTTCAACTCACTAACAGAAAAAAAAGAAAAAGAAAGGAGTAGTAATTTATGTAAAGAAGAAATATAATTCGAAAGAAATTTTCAAAGACAAGGAAGGCTCCATAGTGGCGGTAGAAGTAAAACTTAAAAACTTGACACTCCTTATAGTGGGTATCTACGCACCATCAGAGAATAGAGTGCGGTTCTATGACAAAATTAAAAAAGAAATCAAATCAATGGAATATAATGATACACTCCTTTTAGGAGATTTTAATGCTGTCATCCAACTGGATATAGATAGGCTCTCCACCCATAAAAATATAAGAAAAAGTCAAGGAAAACTTCCCAGATCCTTTTTCAAACTTCAAGAAGAATATGAATTAATAGATTTTGGAGACATAAATACAATCTAACAAAAGAATATACTTTCTTTTCAGAAGTTCATAATTCTTTTTCAAGAATAGACTTGTTTCTAGCAACTAAAACAATACTTCCACAAATTCATTCAATGAAAACTCTGCCAAAATGTATTTCAGATCATAATCCCATATTATTGAAGATAACTGAAAAAAGACTGAGTACTCTTTGAGACTTCCAGACTCTTTATTTAATGACAAGAAAACATTAAATAAAATTTAAAAAGAATTAAAATTCTACTTTAAGGAAAATAAGACTGAAGGAACATCAAATAATATTTTATGGGATGCAAGTAAATCAGACATTAGAGGAACAATAATTAAAATTCAGGCAGAAAAGAAAAAAGAAGAACAAAAGAAAAGAATTCAATTGCTAGAACAATTAAGAAAGAAAGAAAGAGGGGAAATGGAAACAAAAAGGGGAAATGGAAACAAAAAGGAGCCAAGAATCTAAAAACTGAAGTTCAGATCTTACAACAACAGCTAAAAACACTAGCAATCAATGACATTCATATGAAAATACAATGAGCTAAAAAGAAACAGTTCGAATATGGGAATAAAGCCGGAAATCTCCTGGCAAACAAACTAAAAAAAGAGAAAGAGAAAAAATTAATAACAGAACTGCTAGTGAATGGAAAAATATTACTAACCAGAATGAAATCAAAAAAGAATTTAAAGAGTACTTTAAAATTTTATATTAAAAAAATTAAAATATGAACAATGAAGAAGAATCAATTAGCAAATACTTAGAAAACAAAAAAAAAAAATAAAATAAAAAAATACAGAGTTTAAATGCAATGCAGAAAGAGAGTTTAAACCAGAATATTACTATAAAGGAAATCTCCGAAGCCATTAGACAATTGAAATCTGGAAAAGCCTCAGGACCTGATGGCTTCACAGCTATTTACTATAAAAAAATGGAAGAGGTCATAATAATGCCATTATATAATATGTTAAATGATATACAGAAAAAGGGCATTCCAGAATCCTGGGAAGAAGCATAAATAACATTAATACCAAAAGAAGGATGTGATAAGAGGATATTAAGAACTATAGATCAATCTCTCTGATTAATGTTGATTACAAATTTTTTGCTATTATTATTGCGGAGAGATTGAAAAAAATATTGACTGAACTAATTCATGAAGACCAAAATGGGTTTTTACCTAACCACCAGATTAAGAACATTAGAACTGTAATCGACATAATAGAGCATTTTGAATATAACAATGACAAAAAACTGGCAATGATCCTGATCGATGCGGAGAAAGCATTTGATACTGAGCTTTCCTGCAAGAAACACTGATAAAAATAAATATAGGAGATAGATTCACTTCCTGGATAAAAGCAATCTATAAAGACCAAAGAGCCCAAATAATTGTTAATGAAGAAAAAACAGATACTATAAAGATTGAAAAGGGCAACAGACAAGGTTGCCCATTATCCCCTCTTCTCTTCTTGATGGTGCTTGAAGTATTAAACATCAAAATACAGGAAGAAGAGAGTATAATAGGAGTAAGATTGAAAAGTAAACAATTCAAAGTGAAAGCATACGCAGATGACTTGATCTGTTTCTTAGAAGAACCTCTTAACAGTATAAAACAATTAATTACAATACTAAAAGAATTTGGCAACCACTCCGGGTTTAGAATCAATGAAGATAAAACTACAATATTGAGAAAAAATATAACATCACAGGAAGAATTGGAGTTAAAATTACTAACAGGATTCAAGATACAAAGCAAGGTAAAGTATTTGGGCATTAGACTGACGAAGAGAAACATAGACCTATATCAAAATAATTATGATAAGACCTGGAAAGAAATCAAAAAGGACCTAGAAAGATGGATGAGATTACAACTTTCTTTTTCAGGCAGAATTTCAGTTATTAAAATTAATGATCTCTCTAGGTTTATGTTTCTCTTCCAAAACCTACCAATCTTAGCCAACGAAAACTGCTTTGATAGATGGCAAAAGGAACTATCCAAGTTCCTATGGGAAGGGAAAAAACCCAGAACCAGATGGAAGATCTTAATGGAAAATAAAGATAAGGGCAGACTCGCATTACGCTTCCTGCCTATCATGGCTAGAAGAGTGGATAAGGCTAGATAATGAAAAACGACTTTTATTAGAAGGTAGCAACTTAAGGTACAGATTCCATACATATATGTGGTATAATGAACTAGTAGTCAATAAAGACTTTGAACACCATGTGTTTAGAAAAGCCCTTCTAAAAGTCTGGATTAAAATTAAAAAACAGTTTTATCCAAAAATTCCCTTGTGGACTTCCCCATAAGAAGCTTTCCTCAAAGAACCAAAAGTAAAAGAGAAAAGTGGATTCAATACAAAGATATTCTATGCATAGAAACCAGAAAGGCCCCTCAAATTAAAACTACTGCTCTATTGTAAGAAGAAAATATAAAAATAAATTGGTTCTTATATAATCACTTAAAAGCCCAATTTAGGGATGATGCTAAACTGTCAGGATTTGACAGTTAAAAAAAATGAAATAGACAAGATTACGTTTGAAGAACAAGGTGGACATATAGTGAAATATTATAAGGTATTAAAAAAATAGGGACCTGGAAAATGAAGTAATTAAACAAGTGATGGTGAAATGGGCTCAAGCTATTGGAAGCCCTATAAAAGCTGGGAAAATCATGGAAAATAACCAATAAGTTTACTTTGTGTCAGAACTATAAAGAAAACTATTTCAAAATGTTACACCAATGGTACATGACTCCATTGAAAGTGAATAAAATATACAAAACAGGGAATATGAAGTGCTGGAAATGCCAGAAACAAGGAGGCAATTTCATACATATGTGGTGGCAATGTCACAAAGCAAAGCGTTACTGAAAGATTATAGTAAATGCAATAAATAAAATCTTATGACAAGAATTGCATTGGATCCAAAGATCTTCCTTTTAAACATGACGAATAAACTAGATGAGGTAACTGAAAAGAATCATACTAGAAAACTTCTATATATGATAACGACGGCTAGGATACTTTATGCACAATATTGGAAAATTAATAGTATTCCAATGAAGAAGAATGGTTAATTAAACTAAGAGAAGCAGTGGATATGGATATATGGATATAAATTAAGAAGAAAAAATATAAAAGACAAATGAGTATGTCTTCAAAAATTCAGAGAAAAAAGAGGTTGGAACTTAACCTAAAAGACGGCAAAGAATAAGACTGGGAGGATAGAAAAGAAAAAGGTAATAGAATAAAGAGTGATGAAGGTACATCTAAAGGAAGTATCACCAAGATAGAAACTATAGAAGAATTCAAATGTTAATGTGACCCTAAAAGTATGATGAAAGAACAAAGATTTGTACGATTAAGTTGAAGAAAAGGGTATTACTTGTCTTTTTTGTCCTTTTTGAATGCATTGTATTGTATAGAAGGTAATGTTTTTTTATATCATGGAAGATTCTGATGTTTGTAGATATCTTGAAGTGTGAGGGATTGAATGTATGTATATATGTATGTTTTTAGGTTATAATAAATAAAAAAAATTTAAAAAGAGATTAGGGTGCATTATTTCGTATTGCTCCTTTAAAGTTCAGCCTGCAGTCGGACACAACTAGACAACTTTGTCAAAGGGGAAACCTTTATCTTTTTTAAAAAGGAGGAACAAAATGTGGCACACATAGGGTGACCAGACATCCTCCTTTTCCAGGACATGTCCTACATTTCAACCTTCTATCCAGGAGGAATTTCAAAATGTCCTCCACTTTGAACAAAACCGATGCTCCCAAATGCCAGGGAGTATTTTTCCTATGTTTTAGGTGACCCCTGAAAAATTTAAGCATAGGAGAGCCTTTATTTAAAAAACAGGAATGAAAGAAAGTGACTTCTGCTCACTTTTTGCGATTTAAAAAAGGCTCTCTTGTGCATATAATGGCCTAGGAGAGGTCAAAAACACCCCCTATGCTTCCTAGAAAAATTTGGGTTTATTATTTTAATTGTAGGGCATACAATAGGGGGATGTTGAAGTCAGTTAAGAGAGAGGAGGTCGTCCACATTTCAGAAATAATCCAGTTTGAGACCACTTTAACTGATCTGGCTCAATGCTAGCGAATTCTGGGAACTGTGATTTTGTGAGACATTTAGCCTTCTATAGGTTTTTGTGGGTTTTTTGGGCTGTGAGGCCGTGTTCTGGAAAAATGTATTCCTGACATTTTGCCTGCATCTGTGGCTGGCATCTTCAGAGAATGGTGGCATGGAAGTGTGTGAGGTATATATACTGTGTAACCCTTGGTTGAGAGGATTAGCATGTAAATCTGTGTATTATTCTGTTGAGGCAAGGCCTCAGGGTGGGAGGATATGTGAGGAGGATTAGTGTCTATTTAAGTAATGGTCCATTATCTACTGGGAAACCCCCTGACCCTGGGTAAAATTCATTTGCATTTGCTGAGTCCTGATTTTGGTGTTTTTGAGGACTGGTGGCCAAACTTTGTTTATTTTCAGAGTTTCATCTTTCCTGTTGAAATTGTCCAGGTGTTTGTGGATCTCAATGTTTTCCCTGTGCATTCCGACCCAATAGTTGTTGGCGTGGTCCAGAATTTCAGTGTTTTCAAACAGCATTTTATGCCCAGGATGATTTATAAGGTGTTCTCCTATTGCTGATTTTTCAGGCTGGCCCAGTCTGCAGTGTCTCTCATGTT
>CM034703.1:323826132-323842903 GCA_020142125.1 Phrynosoma platyrhinos
TTTCAGAGCAAAGCACATCTCATTAGCTGTTGCCAGATTTTGCCTGAAAGCAAAGTCAGATGTGAAGTCGTAGGCTTTCATGGCCGGCATCCATAGTTTTTTGCAGGTTTTTCGGGTTGTGTGGCCATGTTCTAGAAGAGTTTCTTTCTGACGTTTCGCCAGCATCTGTGGCTGGCATCTTCAGAGAATGCTGGAATGGAGTATATATAGACCCATTCTCTTCCATTCCAGCATTCTCTGAAGATGCCAACCACAGATGCTGGCGAAACGTCAGAAAGAAACTCTTCTAGAACATGGCCACACAGCCCAAAAACCCACAAAAAACCAAAGTCAGATGGTTGGTTATCAGTGAAAGTCAGCCTCAAAGAATAACACAGTGTGATACCTTTCGAATCTGAGGTCCATGCCCTCCAACCTTTTACAGATAAAAACCTGGATGTGTGTGACCAAGGAACATCAGAGTGTGGTGGAGATGGCAAAATTCCTCATAAGGAAGAACACATAAATTGGGTCTTGGCAGTTTGCTTTTGCCTGAGCCTACAGGACAGGATTCAGCCCCCTTTCCTCCCCTACTGGGTTGTTGTTGTGTGCCTTGAAGTCGTTTCCAACTTATGGAGACCCTAAGGCAAACCTACCATGGGTTTTTCGTGGCAAGATCTGTTCAGAGGAGGTTTGAGGTGTTAAAATAAGTAAATGGTGGCGATTTACCTGAGTATGGGCCTTTGCAGACTGCTAGAAATAGTGCAAATTGAGTCCACTTTAACTGCCCTGGCTCAGTGCTAGGGAATCATGGGAATTGTATTTTTTTCTGGGACATTAAGCCTTCTCTGTCAGAGAGCTTTGGTGCCACAATGAACTACAGTTCCCATGATTCCCTAGCACTGAGTCAGGGCAGTTAACGTGGACTCAATTTGCACTATTTCTGGCAGTCGTGACTCTGTGTGTGTTGTGTGGTGTTTGGGATAGGACACATTGCTGTTTGGAGTTTCAAAGTTGTCATGAAATTACTAGGATCCCTTCACTCCTTCTCTGTCTTTCCCATCCTCTATCTGGTCTTTTGTGCTGTTTCCTTGAAACTTCAGGAGTAACAGGGTGAAGGGTATTTCTCTTAAATCCAGTCCCATTTTTCTTCCTACCTCAGTGTGAAGAAGAGAGGTAGCAATGTCACAAGTCTGGCATGGTCAGGGCCAGATTATCAATGGATCAGTTGGCCCTGACCCCTGGCTTGTGGCCCAATGCCGGAGGGAGGAGAGATAGTTTCTCTCCCAGTTACTGAATAATAATAATAATAATATAATAATATTATAATTTATTTATAGCCCGCCTCACCCTGAAGGATCGAGGCGGATAACAGTCATAAAATATCACAATGACATGAATTAAACATAACTCCTTGACCCCCAATTAAAATAGGAAACATCATAAAATACAATCAACTTGGTACTAAAATCCATCTAAAATTAACCCTTGTTAAAATGAGGCATTGTAGGATGACTAGAGCAACCACACTTATGGGACAATGGGAGAATCTCCCAGTGGGTTTCTTAAAATCAGTGTTTTGTGTTTTACATGACCTTAGGCAAGTCACACTCTCTCAGCCCCAGAGAATGGCGGTGACAACCCCCTCTGAAAAAAATATGTGCGCCAAAAAAAATCCCATGATAGGTTTGCCTTAAAGTCACCATAAGTCAGAAGCAACTTGAAGGAAGACAACAACAACAAATAAGATTCCTTCTGATCCTGTTAGCTAAGCAAGGTCAGCCTTGGTTAGTAATTTGGGTGGCAGACCGGTAACATACCAGGTGCTTTAGGTTATGTTTCAGAGGAAAGAACCAGCAAAACCACTGAGTATTCTTTGCCTAGGAAATTAATGGGATTGGCATAGGTTGATAGGTGACTTGAAGGCACATATACACATATGAGTAAGCATGGTGTAGTTGCTTGAGCATTGGACTGTGGCTCTGGAGAACAGGGTTTGAATCCCCACTCGTCCATGGAAACCCACTTGGTAACCTTGGGCAAGTCACACACTCTCAGCCTCAAAGGCAAAAAAAACCCTTTGAACAAATTATGGCAACAGCAACATGTGTGAGTAAAAATACATGTAGGACACACTCCCTCGGAGTATGGTGGAGTCTCCTTTGGAGGTTTTTAAACAGATTGGATGGGCACCTTTCGGGGGTGCTTTGATTGTGAGTTCCTGCATAGCAAGGGGAGATTTATTTATTTTTTAAGGGTCTCTTCCAACTCCTGATTATATGAAATACCTGAGTTCTGGTTGTTAGTCTCCTGCTGAGGATGCAAGTCTGAAAATAATAATAATTTAAAAAATTGCACAGCTGTCTATTGCCTTTTGCATTTTATTCCTTCCTTGTTGAACGGCTCTGCCACTGCTCCTAGAATAGCTCAAAGGAAGACCTGTTTTTGGACTTGCTCCAAGGTACTACTATTAACTGCCTGAATCTGGTCTTGGCTATCTGGCTTTGTTCCGGTTGTTTCTTTCCCCACTGCTTCCCCTCCTTACTTTGGCATTTATTTATTGCTGCTTTTCAGAGAGTTGCTGCCAAAGTTGCCAGCTTTTGAACCAATCTCTGTTGCACTCTCTATAAGAAGAAGAATTAGCAAAGGATCCCCATCTCTCCCTCTTTGCAGAGCTTCACCCCCTGTTTGCTGTCTATACAGCCCATGTCAGAGCCAGTGTGGCATAATGGTTTTAGTGTTGGACCAGGGTTTAATTCCTAGCTCAGCCATGGAAACCCACTGGGTGACCTTGGGCAAGTCACATGCTCTCAGCCCAAGGAAAGGCAATGGCAAACCTCTGAACAAATCTTGCTAAGATAGGGTCACCTTAGGGTTGGCATAAGTCAGAAACAGCTTGAAGGCACACAACAACAACAATTTGCCTGAGTTGATGCTCTCTCACCCTCCTGCCTTTGACCATTTGACAACCCTCTTGTTGCCTCCTTTTGTTTCTGTTTTGCTTACTCATTTTGCTAAATATATACGGAGCTTGTTTTTGAAAAGCTTCACCAGCTAAAAAGGTGCATATCTCGTGCTCAGAGCTTGGGAAAGTTACTTTTTTGGGCTACAACACCTCTCTAATTGGCCGCTGGCCATGCTACCTAGGAGAGAGATTCTGGGATGATATAGTCATCAGGTTTCGATTCCCAGCTCAGTCATGAAACCTGCTGGGTGATCTTGGGCAAGTCACACTCTCTCAGCCTTAGGGGAAGGCAATGGCAAACCACCTCTGAGCAAATCAAGAAAATCCCATGACAAGTTCACCTTAGGGTCCCCCTTAAGTCGGAAGGGACTTGAAGGCACACAACAACAACAAAGACCCCCAAAGCTAAAACTTTCCTAAGGTATGCTCAAGCTCTTGTTATAAGAAACAGGTTTTTGCTCTTTTTTCCCTTTTTCAAGCATGGCGTAGTGGTTTGAGCATTGGACTACAACTCTGGAGACCAGGGTTTGATTCCCGTGAAGCCCACTGATTGATCTTGGGCAAGTCACATTCTCTCAGCCTCATGGGAAAGGCAGCGGCAAACCTCTGAAAATACCTTGCCAAGAAAAACCCATGATATAGCCTTAGGGTCCCCATAAATCTGAAACAACTTGAAGGCACACAACACCACCAGAAGCAAAGCCTCCCACAATATGGTGACCCTAAGGCAAACTAATCCTTGTTTTTTCTTGGCAAGTTTTGTTCAGAGGTGGTTTGCCATTGCCTTCCCCTGAGGCTGAGAGTGTGTGACTTGCCTAAGGTCACCCAGTGGGTTTCAGGGTCTAAGTCGGAAGTGACTTGAAGGCACACCACAGCGACAAAGACCCCCAAAGCTAAACCTTTCCCAAAGGTATGCTCAGGCTCCTGTTCCAGGCAACACAGCAGCAAGGGCAGGCTTTTGTTTAATCTTTTGCTTTTTCGAAGGGTGCAGCTTTAGCATTGGAAGTGGGAACAGAGGTAAGGAACTGTACCCTCTCTCCATATGCATCTATAAGTTGCCAACTTATCCCTTTCATTTAGTCTCAAAGGTGCTTGCTGCAAGATCCCTTTGCATACAAGCTTCTTCTTTGGCTCCGCTTCCCTTGGGGCCCCTTGGATCTACCTCCTCCTGCTCTCTTCCCTTCCTGTGAAACCCCCCTCCCTAAATATCTCTTGCTCCTGCCAAAAATTGATGCTACCCCCTTTTTTGGGGCCTGCGATCCCCATAGCAACGACCTAGTGGTGACCTAGTCTCCTGCCAAGCGACAAAAGAGGAAGGAGGCACCCGGAGGGGAGGAGAGAAAGGAAGGAGAGAAGGAGAAAAGGGGGGAAATGGAGGGATAGGAAGCTTACCAAGGAAGGAAGGAAGGAAACGAAAGAGAAGAACAGGAGGGGGGATTGGGGAGGGAACCAGGTCACCATGATGGAGATGCAATGACCACTACCCATCCAATTAACTCTTTCCTTTCCTCTTTCCTCCATTTCAGGACTCAGCATCCGAAGTTCTCAGGAGGAGGAACCTGTGGACCCTCAGCTGATGCGTCTGGACAACATGCTCCTGGCTGAAGGGGTGGCCGGACCTGAGAAAGGGGGTGGCTCTGCGGCAGCGGCAGCAGCAGCAGCTGCGGCAGGAGGGGTGTCCCCCGATAACTCCATTGAGCACTCGGATTATCGGAACAAGCTCTCCCAGATCCGCCAGATCTACCACTCAGAGCTGGAGAAGTACGAACAGGTGCGGAGGTGGCTTTTGTCTGACCATGGTGTAGTGGTTGGAGCGTTGTTGTTGTTGTTGTTGTTGTTGTTGTTATTATTATTATTATTATTATTATTATTATTATTATTATTATTATTATCCCACCTTTCCCCCCAAAACTGGCACTCAAGAGTGGCTTACAAGATTAAAAACTACAATGAAAAACCATAGAAAAGTGTTGTTACATTAAAACAGAATTAAATTACAGTCTGCCCTCCTTATCCACGGATTTTTAATCCACGGATTCAAGCATCCACAGCTTGAAAATATTCCCAAAAAAGGATAAATTCAAAATAGCAAACCTTGATTTTCCATTTATATATGGGACACAATTTTACTATGCCATTGTATTTCATGGGACTTGAGCATCCACGGATTTTGGTATCCATGGGGGTCCTGGAACCAAACCCCAGTGGATAGCAAAGACCTACTGTATTATAATATTAAAACAGATTGCATATAAAAAATACAGTTTTAAAAGTGTTTAAAACACTTTAAAACACTACAACACTCAGCCTGATCTTTAAAAATCTTCTCTTTTAAATGCCTGTTTGAACAGGTAGGTCTTAGCCTGCCAGCAGAAGAACAAGAAGGGAGCCATGCTGGCCTCCCTGGGAAGGGAGTTCCACAGTTTAGGGGCAGCCACGAAAAAGGCCCTCTCTTGTGTCCCCACCAACTGTGCTTGTGATGGTGGTAGGACAGAGAGAAGGACCTCTCCTGAGGATCTCAGAGCCCGGGCCAGCTCATACAGGGAGATACGGCCTGCCAAACAGCATTGGGTTATTATGACTGGAGTATAGGATTTGAATCCTGGCTCAACCATTTCTAAACCCACTGGTTTAGCCATCCAAAGCTACTGGTTTAGCATCTAACCCCACCTTGAGCAAGTCTTCTCAGCCTCAGAGGATGGCAATGTCAAACCTGCTCTGCAGAAACTTCCCAACAAAATTCCATGATAAGGTCACCGTTAACCAGAAAGGACTTGAAGGCACACAGCTCCTCCGTTGTCTCTTTGCCTGTCTTGAGAATGCTTGAAGACTCTGCTTTTGGTCTCCAGAGCCCAGGCAGAGCAAATACCAAGTGACTGTCCTCCATTTATATTAAAGATACAAAGCCAAGACTTGGACAAAAATAACTTTTTTGGATCAGCAATCCCAAAAACCCTCAGTCAGCCTGGTCACTAGATTCTGAGAGTTGTAATCTCCAGAATCTATGGAAATATCTTCCCCATGCTTAATATAATGCTTAGAGCAGAGATGGGAGGCTGTGTAAGAGTAGGGAGCAGGATTTGTACCCCAGAAATCACTAAGAGCCAGGCTGGCACACTGCTGCAAAAATAAAAATAAGTTTTTTTGCCCCCAAAGGCTCTCTTTTGCACCACATTGTGCAGACTTCTTGGTCCATTTCAGGTCCAGGAGAAGAATTTTTTTAAACAACAGTAAGTGAGTGAGAGTCATTTCCTGTTCATTTCCTGTTTCAAAAATAAGGCTCTTTCTGACTGAAAAGGCTCAATGTCTCAGGAAAAAAAACACCAATTCCCATGATTCCCTAGCACTAACCCTAACCCTAAAAGTGGACTCAATTTGCACTATTTCTGGCAATCTGCAACCCCCCTAAATTGGTCTGGGGAACCACAAACCATGGTGGAAATATCCCATGTCCCCTAGAGGTCATTGTAAAAAAATATTTTTTAAGGGAAAAAACTGCAATTTTTTTCAACCCTAGAGGGGCCAAAGGGGCCTCCAAACATGGTGGAAACTCTCTTCACACCCCCTTGGGGCCATTTTGGAGGAAGAATTGACCCCTGGGGGCCTGGCTTAGAGTTTATAAGCCCCTGGCTTAGAGTTTATAAGCCTCACAATCAGTGGGAGCTAATTGTCGTTTTGCCAGTGGGGCAACAAATCCATTCTGGTTTTTAATCCAGACATCATAAAGAAGCTATCCAAGGCGCTGAACTTTATTCCCCGCCATCAGCTCAGAATCTTGAATAGCTCCTAAAACTGAGAGCAGATTCATTGCCCCAGCAACTACCGATTGCTAGATTGGGTCTTTTCTTTTTGGGTAAATTAACCCCCTTTCCCTGATTTCTGTTGGGATTCCAAAACAGTTCTCAAAATTTTAACAGTGCAGCACAGGGTGTGACAAGGCGTTAGCTCCCTTGATCTCGTATACCTGTGATGCACATACGTTTTACCCTTGGCCCTCCTTTACATCTACACTCAGTATAGTACATGAATAGAAATATTTTGTTTATTTAGTGTGTGTATTTTCATTTACACATTCGTGTATATTCATGCTTTTAAGATTTTATAAAGAAATGACATCATTCCAATTAGAACAGTTTTATTTAAGTAAATTCAAGGAAGGGGGTTCAGAGCCTCCAAGTTTTGTGCCCCTCCTTCCGCAACTCTTGTACCACTGTCTTATACATTTGGCTTACAATAACAATCCTGCTATAACCGTGGGCAAAAGAAATAACCAAATAACAAGCTACAGTGGGCCCTTAGTATCTACTGGGCGTTGGTTTCAGGACCCCCCCCATGGATACCGGAATCCATGAATGTGCAAATCCCATTAACTATAATGGCATAGAGAAATAGTGCCCCTTATATAAAATGGCAAAATCAAGGTTGGCTTTTTGGAATTTGTATGTATTTTTAAATATTTTAAGTCGGGATGGTTGAATTCATGAATAAGGAATCTGTGGATACGGAGGACTGACAGTGTATGCTAATTGCATAATTACAGAGTTGTATTAAAAAACAACAACCCCAAAACAATTTAGAAAGCCAAAGGTCCAGCAAAACAGTGCAGACAATCCCTTCCAATTCTAAGATCCTATATTCTATATCTTACTGTCAGCCTAAAACTCAACAGATATGAAGCTGCTACAGAAAAGGCACTGTGTTTTAGACTTGTCACCTTGGAGAAGTCACATAGGACATAGAGTTCTGCTGAAGATTCAAATTCTGCATAGGTTCATATATGAGGAGAGTTTTCTGAGCTTAGAAACAACTGGAAGCCAGTGTCCTTCATGTTCTGCTAGTAGGCTTTTCTCAAGGCATCGGGAATCTTGAATTGATCCAGCAAGGCATTTCTAATGAAAGTAAACATCTGAACCCCTCCAAAGTATAAACCAGGGGACATAAACCCTGCTCAGCCATGAAACCCAGTGGGTGACCTTGGGCAAGTCATACTGTCTCAGCCTCAAAGGAAAGCAAAGGCAAACCACCTCTGAATAAATCTAGCCAAGAAGACCCCACAATAGTTTTGCTTTATGGTCACCATAAGTCAGAAACAGCTTGAAGGTACACAACAACTCCCACTTTAGAGTAGTATCCCCAGTTCACCACATCAACACTTGCTGCAAGGGTAGAAGAAGTCTTTTAACATTTCATCTAGTCTGTGAATAAGGATTCTAGTCTTATATGAGAATGAGGAAAACTCCACAGCAAAATTGTATGCACTTGCATTTTGTGTATAAAACATGGTGTACAGAATTCATTGGTTGACTTCTTTGTCTGTTAGAGGCTGATGAACAGTTTAAAATGTGGTTGCAAGTTCAAGTTCCTATGCTTTCATCTCACCCTCTGCCTCTTCACTTGTCTTCTTGTCTCAGGCCTGCAATGAGTTTACGACACACGTAATGAACCTGCTTCGGGAGCAGAGCCGCACACGCCCCGTGTCGCCAAAGGAGATTGAGCGCATGGTCAGCATCATCCACCGGAAATTCAGCTCTATCCAGATGCAGCTGAAGCAGAGCACGTGCGAAGCCGTCATGATCCTCCGCTCCCGCTTCCTTGATGCCAGGTTGTTAATTTCATTTGGATAAAATAGCCAAATCATACAGTAATCTGTACAAGTCTGAGCTCACTTTGCTACCAAGTCAAAAAATGGGCTCCTGCCTGCTTGTTTCATAGAGGGAAATACCTCTGCCCAGCAGCAAAGGAAAGACCTCCCCAGTGAAGTCTCTCCTCTGGGAAGGGGAGATCATCTGGCTTCAGATGACGTTTGGCAAAAGGGCTCAGAATCCTTCCCGCAGGGAAACAGCCAAAAATAGCTGCCTTGGCTCACATCTCAGGAGGAAGAGGGGGCATACATTTACTAAATAAGCAAATAAAGGCCTCCTCTTTCTGCTGTGGGAGGGTGACTCTAAGGAATTTAGATGATGAGCACCAGTGCCAACTTGCAGTGAAGAAGGTCTTGCCATCCTTATTCTGGATCAGAAATGGGTAGAGTAACTCGCTGGTTTGACCTGCCGTGGCTTAGACATCATCTTGGATCTGTGGGAGAATGTAATACCTATTAATACATTTACAGTTGGAAAGAGAGCTTGTTGCGTTTTCACACTTGCCAGGGGGTGATGGCACTTTCTATGATGAGGATAATTTTTCATGTATGTTTTGTCTGTATGTGTATCTTCAAGTCACCTGTAGACATATGGTAACTCCATGGATTTCATCGGATTTTCTTAGGCAAGAAATACTCAGAGGTGGTTTTGCTAGTTCCTTCCTCTGAAATGTAACCTACAGCACTTGGTATCTGTTGGCAGACTCCCATCAAGATACTAAGCAGGGCTGACCCTGCTTAACTTCTAAGATCAGAAAGGATCCCAGGTCACACAGGATCTGGAGCCCTGGTAGTGCAAGGTTGTGCAGCCGCAAGGTTGTGAGCTCAATCCCAGGGCTCCAAGGTTGACTCAGCCTTTCATCCTTTTGTAGGTCAGTAAAATGAGTACCCAGCTTGTTGGGGGCAATTGGCTTACACATTGTGAACTGCTTAGAGAGTGCTGAGGTCACTGATAAGTAGTATAGAAATGTAAATGCTATTGCTATTTAGGATATTTAGGTCGTTGTTCACTTACATACCAACCTTGAGCTGATATTTCCAGAGTGGTCATGACATACAGATAATGAAACCATGATTTATAATAGAATGGAAAAGAGCTATAAAGTATTTCATCAGGTTAAAAGGCCAGGAAGTAAAGGCTGAGTGAGATCCTACATTGGAGCTTAGCTTCAGCTGTGCAGTTTCAAGTACTTTTCCCTGTAGCGGCCAAGCCCTTGGATAGGGAGGCAGCGATGGTGGTGATGGCAGAGGAAGCTATTTACCAATGAGAAGGGGAGGTGATTCAGATTATAGAATGGCAGCTGGACTCAGTGTGGTGAGGATGAAACAGGAAAAACAGGAGTGCACTTATAGATGGGGTGCACCCTTCTTCTCCTTCCCTTGGGAATCCAGAGTAGCCATATCTTCATGCCCTGAATCATCTTCCCCTTCCTTCTCCTTCCCAGCAGTAAGAAAAAGCAGCAACAATCCTACCTGGGACTTGATGCATTGGAAGAGAGAACATAAAGGCAAGAGAACAGCATACATGCAAGCTGCACTTGAGAGACAGCATGGTGTAGTGGTTTGAGTGTCAGACTGCCACTCAGAAGACCAGGGTTCGATTCAGAACTCAGTCATGAAACCCACTGGGTGGCCTTGAGCAAGTCACACTCTCTCAGCCTCAGGGGAAGGCAAGGGCAAACCACCTCTGAACAAATCCTTGCGAAGAAAACCGCATGATAGGTTCGCCTTAGAGTTGCCATGAGTTAGAAATGACTTCAAGGGACACAACAACAACAAAGCTGCACTAACACACACACACACATCACTGACACGTTGCCAGCCGTATGCTACTCTGCCTTGCAGTCCCCATCCCATCCTGAATGGTCTTCCTAACACAAGCCCCTATTCTTTATATAGGCAAAGAAATAAATAACTTGAATGATCTACATTTAAACTCTATGACTATGGAGGAGGGTATGTGGGAGGCTATAGTTTAGATGGGAAACATTGCCATTCGGGGGTTTGGCCTCAGGCACGAAAATATTTTTATCACCTCCCTCACTAAGGAGGAGCACTGTATTGCTCTCCTCCCTTCCCTCTGCTCTTTTGCACTGCATGCTTGAAACTTCAGGCGTAATGGGGAGTGTTCAAATAGGCAGTTTCATCACTTGCATCATAGGTGGACAACTGTCAGGATTTGGGATGGCATATCAGCCCCCTTAACCATAGTGCCCAGAAAAGCAAACCCCCTTTGAAGAGATATTGCCAAGAAAGCCCATGATAGGTTTTTAAAGGTAACCATAAGTTGAAAACAACTTGGAAGAGGCACAAGAGGAGCTGCAGCAAGAAGAGGAGTTCTCTAATTCACATTATTATTTTTCTCTCTTTCCTAATCCCTTCCACCCTGATATTGTCTATTTCTCTTTCATAACTATTATCATTTATCCCACCCATTTCTCTGCTATCCCTGTGTGTACTCCCCCCCCCCCAGGCGGAAGCGACGCAATTTCAGCAAACAAGCCACAGAAGTGCTCAATGAGTATTTCTACTCACACCTGAGCAACCCCTATCCCAGTGAGGAGGCCAAGGAGGAGCTTGCCAAGAAATGTGGCATCACAGTCTCACAGGTACCAGGGGATGTGTGGGGGAGCAGGCCTGAGGCTACGCTAGACGGGCCCCATGGGTGTTACTTGGGATAGTAGAGCAAATTTGGGACAGAGGGGTTGGTGGTGGGGAAGGACTTCTTGTTTGGCTGACCTGTCAATACATAATCCCCCTCCTCCCTTCCCTTCCCCGTCCTCATTTTTCCCTCATCCCCTCCCCATTTCCTGTCCCTCCATTTTGATCTCTCCTCCCCCAATCTCCCCCCTCCCCTCCCCTCCCTCCTTCCAGGTCTCAAACTGGTTCGGGAACAAGCGCATCCGCTATAAGAAGAACATCGGCAAGTTCCAAGAGGAAGCCAATATTTACGCCGTGAAAACGGCTGTCAGCGCCGCACAGAGTGGGGGCGACTCCCCCAACACCCCCTCCTCCGCGGGTAACTCCCCTCCCCCCAAAAAACTCCACTACACCCCATGTTGGTGCAGGAGTCCTTGCTGGGATTGGAGACACATGGAACTCCCCTCTCCGCTCCAAAAAGGGCTGGAGTTCCTAGGGAGGTGCCTCCGCTACCAGCACCCCCAACCCATTCCCCACAGTCAGTGCTCCCTACTTGATGCAGAACAAGTTGGTGCTCCGTCTTTTGCCTTCCCCCACACACTAGCCTTTGCGTCCCCATTTTTGGCCTCAGAGTAGCCAAGGGCTCCTCCCACAGTTGGGTTTTCTTGGCTTGCTCTCCAACTAGTCATCTTTGTAGTGGTCTTATTAATCTTTTGTTTGTTAGAGACAGCTGCTTCTGCCATCCCATTCACCCTACCATTGTCTTCCCTCCCACCCCTTCTTCTGTTTTTCCGATAGGCTCTGGTGGCTCCTTCAATCTCTCCAGTTCTGGGGACATGTTCATGGGCCTGCAAGGTCTAAATGGAGACTCCTATCCTACATCACAGGTCAGTTCTCTTACGTTCCTGAACTGAACAGGATTTTTTTGTTTCTTTCTGGGATTGAGGCAAAGCAACACCCTTGTGAGAGGAATGGGGGACTTGTGGCCTGTGGGCTAAATTTGGTCTGCTAGGCCACAAATGCAATAAACACAACCAAAACAAATCCCTCTGGGGTGTGATAAGCATACAAAAGAGGATAAATGAACCCCAGAAATATAACGTTGAAATATACCTCTTTAATAAATAATAATCAATTATAAGCTTTCTATAGTAACATTTACAAATTTAGTCTTATGAAATCACAACACAATCAAACAAATTCAGTTAAAGCTGATATTCTTTATCATAAGATAATAACTTGAGGGCAGTTAACAACAACAAATATCACATAACATCATAATGTCACAATACTTATGTTCCAATGAGTCCATAGTGAGTATTTGCAGTAAAAGTAATCCACAATTAAATCCTCGGTCAGTGTTTGTAGTTGCAATTAATCCAAGCCCAATGGAATGCCAACTTTCTTTTCCATTTAACTAATGCTTGTTCATGGCCAGGTGATAGATATCTCTTGTCATTATATTACAAGACACTGCCAAGTACATTTGAAATATTTCTAACACTGTATTTCCAAACTTATGGATCAAAATGAAAAGCTTTTCTTTATGATCTTCTTTATCACAACATCTATTCATAAAAAATAAAGTATACAAGAAGCATAATAATATTACATTCACTCCCTAAAACCCAATTACAGTTGGCCCTCCACATTAGTGGCTTTGACTTTTGCAGATTTGATTATTTGCAGTTTTGATTAGTATGTTCTCTCTAGGAATCTCTAAGTCCTTCAGTGCATGACCATAGGGTTGAGCTGGAGAACCTAGAAGTTCCTAGAGAAAACACTTTTCTAGGCATTTGTAGGTCTTCCAGCATGCATCTATGATCAACCTCTGGCAGATGTTGACCATAGAGTTTAAGTGGAGGACCTGGAGATTCCAGGAGAGGTGTTCTCTCAGGTAAAAAGAATAGTGGTTTTTATTTGTGTTTTTCCTCCATTCATGAGGGTCCTTCATCCTTAACCTCAGCAAATGTGGAGGGACCACTATAATGTTTGGTAAGGTGGAAAGCAGTAGGAAAAGGGGAAGATAAATAACAGAAGCTGGTGCCCTGAGTTAATTAGACCTGAGATGTTGATGACCAGAGGTCTTCGTAGCCTGTCATTCATAGGATCACCCCAAGTCAAAGCCTATTTGGCATCAAATAAGAACGAAAGGCATTAATGCTACTAGAGATATACTGCAATTCATTATCTAGTCACCTTCATTATTGAGCCAGCTGGTTTCCAAAGGTGCACAATGCAAAGAAGATGAGATAAGCTAGGACTCTAGGTTCTTCCAGTAGGAAATTTAGTAGGGCTGAGCTGGAGAACCTAGAAGTTCCTAGAAAAAACACTTTTCTAGGCATTTGTAGATCTTCCAGCACAAATCTATGATGAACCTCTGGCAGATGTTGACCACAAATGCCTCAGGTAAGGCCTTTCACCAAAGCTCTACAACCCTCCAAACTAGGAAAGCAACTCTGCTGAAGCCTCAAAGAGCACTCCTTGAACCTAAGGCTCAGTCAGCTATAGGAAAGGGATGAAAGATGAGTGAAACCAGCACAAGGAGCAGCTCCCTCAAGGGGCCAGTCATGCCTTCTTTCCTCTGGTCTTGCCTTCTCTGAGTGAAGACAACAAGAGGCAGACAAAACAAACTCTGGGCCTTTACAGGCTGCCAGAAATAATGCAGCTTGAGGCCACTTTAACTGGCTTGGCTCAGTGCTAAGGAATCATGGGAACTGTAGTTTATTGTGGCACCAGAGCTCTCTGACAGGGAAGGCTCAATGTCTCAGAAAAAACTACAGTTCCCATGATTCCCTAGCATTGAGCCATGACAGTTAAAGTGGCCTCAAACTGAATTATTTCTGGCAGTAGACTGTGCCTTGAAGAGCAACTTGTTCAGTGGCAACTCTTGATGCCAGTAAGACTGTGAATCCACTCAAGAATTTTAGACTTAACTTTAAAGGAACCATCTTACGGCTGAATCAGACCCCCAAATATTTTTTGGAGGGGGGGGTTGGAAGCTGACACAGAGAGCATTTAGAACTAACAGAGGCTGAATCTGCACTGCATAAATAATGCAGTTTGACACCATTAACTTCCATGGCTCAATGCTATAGAATCCTGGGATTTGTAGTTTGCTGTGGCACCACAGCGTTCTGACAGAGAAGGCTAAACATCTCACAAAACTACAAATCTCAGAATTCCATAGCACTGAGCCACAGGAGTTAAAATGGTGTCAAACTGCATTAGTTTTTTGCAGTGCAGATTCAGCCAGAGTTTTGGATTTGAGCAAGAAGAAAGAACCTTTCTGTGATATGGAGGACTCTAAAGAAGAGAATATCATAGTTTATTATGTTCCCATGCAATAAATCTATTTCTGTTGTTGTTTTAATTTGTGTCTGGCTGGCTTTCAAGCCTGAATTGGAGTCAGTTTGGAGCATACCAAACTCAGGAACCCACACAACAACACTACCACAAGGCTTTATGTACAAGGGTCTTCCTGAGGCCAAATAACCCAATGCAGAACGGAAAGAATTGAGGGAACAAGGACAGGGTAGTGACAGGGTTCCCTAGTGTTTGGAACTGTGGGGTCAAACTGGGAGAAGGGATCTCTCACATATATTTGGATGCAGAAGAAGTTGGTGCTCACTTAGCCTTCCCCCCACATACTTGCATTTGCATCCACATTGTTGGCCTCCCAAGTTATTAATACATATATTAAATGTCTGTGTGCTGTGTGCTTTCAAATTGTTTCTGACTTTCTTGGCAATATTTGTTCAGAGAAGTTTTGCCATTGCCTTCCCCTAAGGCTGAGAGCATGTGACTTGACCAGGGTCACCCAGTGGGTTTCAGGGCTGAGTGGAGAATTGACTCCTGGTCTCCAGAGTTACAGTCTATCCCTCAAACCACGACACCACGCTGGCTCCAATATTAAATAAAAATATATTAAATATATATGATATATTCCTTTTCCTAGATTGGCCCCTCAGTTCCAACCCCCAGGTGATCCTGACACTTATCCTGCCCTTGTCTCCAATTCTTTCCTTTCTGGATTGGGTTACTGGCCTACAGGGTGAGCCCTATAAATGTGGACTTGGGATTGAATGCATTCCTTAGTTTGGTATGCGTGGCCTGATGCCAATTCAGGCTTGACAGCCAGCCAGAGCCAGGTTTAAAACAAGAACAGAAATAGATTTATTAAACACAGTATTAGAATATAATAAACTCATAATCTTTTCTTTAAGTTCCTCTATAACATAGGCAGTTCTCCCTTCTTGTTCATATCTGAAATTGTCTCTTTTAGCTCAAAAGTCTTCCTGTATCAGCTCCCAACCCTGTCTCTGCTGATGTTCTCAACATCCCAACATAGGTTTTAACAAACTCTTTTCCCAGAGGCCCCTCTTTCAGCCATCATAATGGCTGGTGGCTACCTTCAGTTATTTCCAAGCATCTCTTAGTGCTCACTTGCACAGACACTACCCAGTAATCTATTTATACATAGGGCCTTTGCAGACTGCTAGATATAGTGCAAATTGAGTCCACTTTAACTGCCCTGGCTCAGTGCTAGGGAATCATGGGAATTGCAATTTCTTTCTGAGACATTGAGCCTTCTCTGTCAGAGAGCTCTGGTGCCACAATAAACTACAGTTCCCATGATTTCCTAGCACTGAGCCAGGGAAGTTAAAGTGGACTCAATTTGCACTATTTCTGGCAGTCTGCAAAGGCCCATAGTTGTTTTTTTTAACCTTGTAATAATTTCACACCTATCCCCTTCAGAAGTTATTGTTCTATTGAAGCTTCCAAAAATCCCAACTGAGAGTGATGAGCTCTAGTAGCATGACACTTTGTAAACTATTGTACTTACCTTAATGAAATTCAGTCCTTTGATAATATTCTTAACATAGTAAACATGACATAACCACAATATCACCAGCATCATACCACATAAACATAAAGTATATTTGGGCTTGCCTTCCCAACTCCTAACATGAAGTTACTCTTTGGGTTGCCTAGAAAGAGTATCAGCTAACATATTTTCCTGTTCTTTCAAGTGTCCCAATATCAGAGTTTTACTCTTGGAGTAAAAGACACTAAAGTAATAATTTGCCATTGTTACCCTTTGTATAGTTTAACCAATATAAGGGTGAATGATCTATCCTTCTTACAAATTTCCTTCCCCACAGATACATAGTTTATAAAATCAGATTCTCCCGTCTATGATAAGATTGGTATCCACCTTAGATGGATTACCTTTTCCCTAAATTAACCAAATAGTTGATATTATTTAGGCTGCTGCCACACTTCAAAGTTTTACAGTTTAATACCACTTTAACTGCCATGACTCCATCCTATAGAATCCTGAAATTTGTAGTTTGTTGTGGCACCAGAGCTCTCAGACAGAGAAGGCTAAATGCCTCACAAAACTACAAATTCCAGAATTTGATAGCTTTGAGCCTTGGCAGTCAAAGTGGTGTCAAATTGCATTAATTCTACAGTGTAGATGCAACCCTAGTTGAGCCTGGATCAGAAACAGTCCCCCCCCCCTCCGTTTTCAGTTTCTCACC